>WSPJ01000036.1:15820-168987 GCA_009764595.1 Geothlypis trichas
GGTTCCAGCGAGGGAGCAGGTTGGACCTTCCCCCACCCGGTGTCTCCTGCTGGGCGGGGGAGGGGAAAAGCCACGCGGCACGGGAGAAGTAGGCCTGACCCTGAGGGGTGGAAGGGTGGAAGAAAGAAGTACCGGGAAGCACCGAGCAGCTCGTCGTCCCCCCCCCCCTTGGAGACAGAGAGAGAGAGAGTGCAGCCTGTGATTGAGACTGTGGCACCTTGAAACTTGATAAATATGTGCTGGCAGCAGGCAGCACGGCTGAGGAGGAGAAGGGGGGGGGGGTGCACTGAGAGAGAGTCCAACCGCTTGCAGGACCTTTTAACCCCTTTTGTGGATAATGAAAACTTTGCAGAGCATTGACCTTTCCTGGAGAGGAGACGGAGCAGAGGGTGAAGAAGGAACTGAGTAAGTTAGATGGAGGTCTGAACAAGGAAGAGAGAGAAGAGCCTTAGTGGGCAGAGATGATGGAGTAGCTTATGCTGGACTCTTTTGTGTAGCCATGGACAGAGCCATGTTTCCTTGTGATACAGAGACTGCGTCCAGGGGGAGGCCAGGCCTCAGAACCAGGAGGGTTCAGTGTGGGTACCCCTTGGCCCCAGGGGGTGTAAAAGAAATGGGGGGGACAGAAGTCCCAAAGGAGAGACTGTGCCTTTTTGGAGTGGGACGATGCATCCTTAAAAGACAACCCTCAAAGCAGCTCTTGGTCTGTGTTCAGTGGTGAGAGCACTGAACATGAAAAGGAAGAGGGCACCATGGCCACCAGAAGGACTCCTCCCCTCTGGATGAACTGAGAATTGATTATCTGAAGGGTGGTACCAGCCCAAGTGTTGATGATTTGGGAAATGTATTGTATTGGGAATTTGGTGGGGAGGAGGAGATGTATCTGTGCAGTTTTCATTTTCCTTGTGTGTTTTTTTTTCTTTCTTTGTCGTTTAGTTTTTTGTAGTTTAGTTAATAAAGTTTTTTTGCCCTAAGTAGGAGCCTGCTTTGCTTATTCCTGGTCACACCTCACAGCAGACACCAGGGAGAGGATGTTCTCATAGGGGCACTGGCATTGTGCCAGTGTCAAACCATGACAGTTATCTCACCAACTGGAATCAAGTGTAGGAGTTTGTTCTTGGTTCTTTACATATGCTAATTTTTCATTTAATTTTTCATTTTACATATGCAATATTTCATTTGAAATGTTTCTAATAATTGCATTCTTTTTCTTTAACACTGCCTGGAGCCTGATGATTCTGTTTAACATAGATATTGGGGTCTGAACTTGGCTTTTACAACTTTGGATTCTTACAATTTCTATTGCATTTTGCTTGTTCTGTTTAGTTTCTCCTAAATCATTGTATGTAGGAACTCCTAAACTTGATCCAGCTTGTTTGGGAAATAAGAAGAAAATTGGTTTTATCATTCTAGCGGTGCAGCTGCTAGACTGGTCTCCTGACAATTTAATGTATGCTGTAGTACTAGAGGATCAAAACCAGGTGTTTAGGGCTCTCCTGAAATGTGTAATCAGTTTCTGTTGGGCATTCCCTATATTTACACAGTTCTTTCATTTTCCAAAAGGGGTTTATCTCTTTTTCAGTACATTCAACATTCATACACTTTATGGTGGGTACACTTGTCTCTTTCTTTTTTCTCAATAGACCCTGGTTTATCTGGATCTCTTAGGATCCACTGGGTAGCTGTGGACAGTTTTTTATTGAGACATCGTTGATGGGAAAAGAGACGTGAGAAAATACATCTGAGAAAGCAACAGCTGCCTAATTCAAGGACACGGTTTCTTTGAGAAAGAAGTTGTTTAAGAAAATATGTGATAACAGGAGGTAAAAAAGAAGCCACAAACATCCTGAGAGAGGTGGGACTGTCTTTTTATAGCTGACCAATAGTGAGCTTTAGTTTTGCAATATGTATGAGCCTTATTACTGTGATTATAAAAGTGTGCCTGTTAATCAATAAATCTGAGACTTGTCGGTCATCAGCGGATGAGCTCGTCTCCTGTCTACCTCGTCAGGTAGCTGAATACTTTACTGCTAAATACTTGTTACAAACCATCTTTCTTACTGTTTTTACCATTTCTTTTCTTTTTACTAGATCTACCAGGCTTGTTTCAGCAGCATCACATTCAAAGCACAACCAGGCTTCTCCTATTGGGCACTCTCCCAGGAGTGGCTGCCTAAAAGTGACAGTATTCTGCACTATCCAATACACTCTCCTATTTTTCTGACAAAGGACCAATTGGGAAAGGTTAACACAATTAGGGTTAGGACTGATGTGGACTCTATGCAAGCAGCTCACTTCTTCCTCCTCATAGAGGGGTTGGTAGCACTCACTGCACGGCTCTCCTGGGCTCCCCAGAGCACCACCAGCAATTAGAGCCATCATTACTGCCCTTCCCAAGAGTGCGGTATGGGTCATCTTGCACAGCCTGCCCACCCGGCCTTGCCTCTTGGGGAATCTTACTGAGAAGAAGCCTCCAAGCTCTTTAGAGTCCCTTCTATCTGCTTCTCTGGTTAAACCTCTCTTGGTCTGTCCTTACTAATTTTGGTTTCTCTTAGGGGAGTGCTCTGTAGAAGATAAACTTGGAGTCTTTAGAACTAAATTAGAGGGACTTAACTAGGATTACTTATTTACAGTCTTAAACTTTTTACAAACATATTTTACACACAGAACTGTCCTGAAACATTTTAAGCTATGTTAGGGCTCTGATACCAATTATTTTTCCATACAGTTCAGTCTTTTTGACTCTTCCTCCTGAGAGTCAACTTTAAATCTTTTGGTCCTTTTATTACAGTATACTGAGGTGAATTCACTTGTGATGTGGTTGACTCTTGTCCAGTGCCCAGAGGTGAGAGTGGTGTGGACTCTGGCCCAATGCCAGAGGGAAAAACTGAGGTTGAATCCTGGTCCAATGCTTGGGGGTGAATGCCAGAGGGACAATGGGGTGTAGTCTGGTCCAATGCCAGAAAATGCCAGAGGGAGAGTGGGGTGTGGAGTCTGATGATGTGGGTCCAGCCTTTTCTTCTGGTCTGCACAGTCGAATTAGCAATGAAGAATACCTGAAAAGGGCTTTCAAATATAAGCATTAATGGTCTGCTATTTTATGATTCTATCAAAACTCAGTTTCTTCGGTTAATGTTATGTATAATGGGTTAATTTCCTTTTTTCCAGAGCTTGCATGTTTCTCTCATTAATTTCTGCATACTCTGTATTTTGCAGGGAGTTGTATTTCTGTTAGCTAACTTGACTCTCAAAGTGCTTTTATTCTTCTATTTTCTGTGTATTTAACTTACTGGTTTTCTGTTCTATTTTCAAGATCTTATTTATTCATCTCTTGCCTCTGTTTCTTACTTTCATTAACAACTTAAATACTACTTTTAACTCTTTACTCTTAAGACAATTTTTTTCTCACACTATTTTTCAACACAATACACCGCCCTCTAAGGAGATGTGGTAAAACTTACAATACACAATCTACATTACCTATACTTTAATTCATCTTCATTCGCTCTCTTTTATTTCTCATTCACTGTCACACATTTCTTCACACTCTCAAGACACAAAGTGGATCTTTATTGCAAGAAAATCATGGGTCCCTGTGGCCCTCTTCACCTTGGGGTTGGCCCACAGGTCTCAGTATCTCTGGGCCTCCTGGAAGGGCCCTGACTCTGGTTTGCCTCCGGTGCCAGTTCACCTGTGACGCTGTCTGTGTGTCACTCACACTCTTCAGCAAGGGCCCCTTCACACGTCTGAGGAACACTAGTCTGGTTTGCAGGTCACAAACACTTCATTCCACTGCCCCCCTTCCTACCTGCCCGGGGGACACCAGCCTGGTTTGCAGGTCACACACACTTCTTTCCACTTCCCCCCTTCCCACCTGCCCAGGAAGTTGAGGTTGACTTTGTGGCTAACTCTCACACACAACACAAGCGAAGAAGGGGTTTGTAATATATGCTATAAAGTAATTCACGCTTAAGGGGAAAATGTATAAAACAAAAATTGTAAAAAGACTCTAACATGCAACGAGCCTCTGACCACGAGCAACCTGGTGACAGATTACGCTGTGTCTTTGACTGTGGTTTTTGAGGACCGTATTTTGGTCGTGAAAATAAAATCTTTCACATTTATTAATTTGGATTTCTGGCTGATCATTTATAACAATTCTGGTGACCCTGACGTGATCTGAATTTGGGGTCCGGGGACCCCCTCTCCGGTCAGGAGGCGCCCCACTGAATTCAGCAGCCTTACAGGATTGGGAACTGGTGGAACCAATCAGATACTGAGCCAAAGCCAGAACCACAGTCAAAGAGAGGATAAAAACGGGCCCAGAGCTCTCGGGAACTCAGAGCAATCCAGAGAGGGATCTCCAGGGCCACAGTGCTTTTCACTCAGAAAAGTCTACGTGCACAAAGAATCCACACCGGAAAAGGAACCGTGAGTACCGTGTGGTTGAGTGGTGTGTGATCAAGCGTGTGTGTGAGATGTGATTCTATCACGAAGCGAGTGTGGGCCCCAAGATCACAGTTCCACTCTCCCGCGAGATAAGTGGTCGGTCACGGGGGAAGCGGACTCCTTGGCTCATCACACATGTGAAGCCTGAAACTCTGGGGGAGTTCAAGGATTCGATCACGGGTTTGGATCAGAAGGGAAGGGACGTTCCCAAAGTGTTTGGGAGCTGATAAACCTTCTGGTCTGGAAATTCAGGTAAGAGAGTGAAACAGAAATTTTAGAAGTTCACTTGAATTAACAAAATGAATTAACCTTTTATGTAAGAAACCTCTGCCATAGTACAAAGGGCATAGGACACACAAATTTCTGAAGCTTCTTGCATAAAGAACAATACCAGAGGAGATCAAGGGACACAAAGAACCCAGATAAAGGGGCTCCTCTGGCTCCAAGGTGGTCAGAACTGATAAGACAGACTCAGATAAGCACCAAAAGACCTAAAGCGCACGCGCAAAGGAGAACAGTTCAAAAGTTCAATCATGAGGAAGCCCACACTCTTCAGCCTCAGAGACCACCAAAAGACCCCCGTGCGACCACCACAGCGAACCACGCATGCCCAGAAGGGCGTGGACCTATTTAGCATACGGAGAGAAGACAGGCAGGGCCAGGGGTTGGATATGCATGAAAAAGTTGTGTAATTTACTGCATACGGAACACCTTTGTGAATAAAGATGTGGGTCAGACTGCAGCTCGAGGCACAAGCTTTCATGAGAGCTATCTTGCTTGTGCCAGGCGCTAACATACATACCCACTTCATAACTACATCAGGTTGTGGAGTCTATTTATTCCGCCTATCGCTTCAAGAGCTCGTTACCAGGCGAAAAGCCCATGGAACAGTTCTCCGTGAGGCTAAGTAAGTTGGTAGATTTTTTTCAGCCTACGTCAAAAACCGGTACCGGATAGAGACCCAGGATTCTCTTCGAGAATCCTAGCCAGAAAACACTCAAGGTAAGAAAGGTCGGGGGAAGTAGTTTTTAAAGATGGGACAGAGAAAAAGCAAGGCTCAGAGAAAACCCCAAGAAAAGCCTTCAAAAGCCCCAGAAAAGGTTCTACCTGAAATCTCAAGGGATAGTCCGTTGGGATGGATGTTAGAACATTGGGAGGACAACCCTAAGAGAGAGGGAAAATCTAAGGAAAGAATAATCCATTTTTGCATCAGGAAATGGGGAGGAAAAGAGATCGGGAGGTACGTGGTCTGGCCTGTTTTCGGCATGTTCGAGATGTGGACATGCCAGACTTTATATGATCATGTGGCTGACAAGTACCCGCAAGACTTGGAAGAAATAGAATATGCTGGAATGTGGAGAAATGCTTGTTCGGGATTATTCCCGATACGGGCCCACAGGCGCACAGCAACTTGGGACAGGGAATGGGAGCCGCTGGATAACCTTCCACCTCCCCATCTGGTCCCTCCGCCCCAGCCCGTGCAAGCCCAAGTCCCTGTGCCCGCAGTTGCGGGACCTTCGCAAGCCCAGGTACCTCTGGTGCCCATGTCACCTCCAGAAGCCTCGCTCCCACAAAAACAGGCTTCAGCGCCTCTGCTCCCACAAGAACAGGCTTCAATGCCTTCGCTCCCACAGAAGCGGCCCCAGCCCCTGCCACCACCCGAATTGGAAGAGAAGCAAGTCCTCCTCATGGGAGGGGCCAGCTCTCCCCCAGCCTGTTGAACAAGACAAAGAACTAGGAAGGTAAACATGACGGTAGCGAGGACGAGGAAGAAAAGCCCAACCTCTTCCCTTTATGGGAAGTGCCGACCGCTTCGGGAATGATCGGCTTCGTGAATGTGCCAATCAATCCAGGGGACGTCAGGGCTTTCAAAAAGGAGATGGGGAAATTGATGGATGATCCGTTGGGGGTTGCAGAAAGACTGGATAAGTTCCTCGGAACCAGCATTTACATCTATGATGACCTTAATGCAATATTAAGGTCATTGTTTAACAACAAGGAAAGAGAAATGATCAGGCAATCCTCAATCAGGGACTGGGAACACAGGAACCCACAAGGGGAACAAGGGGACCAGAGATGGCCCGACCAGAAACTGTCTTGGAGCACCCAGAAAGAGGAAGGCAGGCAGAGGATGATAAATCTCAGAAACATGGTAATACAAGGCATACGGGAGGTGGTGCCAAAAGGGCAAAATATGACCAAAGTACTAGGAGAGTGCAAGGGAAAGGATGAGACACCCACCGAATGGCTGGAAAGGCTGAGAAAGAGCCTCTGAATGTATTCAGGAACAGACCCTGAGTCCCCAATCGAGGCCGTCCTGTTGAAAACTCAATTTGTGGCGAAATCATGGGAAGATATAAGGAAGAAACTAGAAAAGATAGAGGGATGGCAAGATAGAGAATTGCAGGATTTGCTTCGGGAGGTCCAGAAAGTCTACATGAGAAGGGATGAGGAAAAACAGAAAATCCAGGCAAAAGTGCTAGTGGCCTCAGTAAGGGAAGCACAGAAACAAGAACAGGTCCGGGATTCGGCAAAGTCAGCGTTACAGAGGAAACAGAACTCTTCCCAAGGTAAGGACTCAAACAATCAGAAAAAGGATATCGAGTGCTTTTACTGCAAACAAAAGGGCCACATTCGAAGGAATTGTCCGAAGAAAGTCAAGGATGAGAAAATGTTTCAGGAAGACTAGAGGTGTCAGGGACTTTTTAATTTGGGGTTCGGGACATCCAAGGAACCCTTGATAAAGTTGAGACTAGGACCCCACAAGCAAGAGGTAGTATTTTTAGTAGATTCTGGAGCCGATTGGACCACTGTGCAGCGATTACCACTGGGATGCTCTATAAGCGATGATACTATGATGGTAATCGGGGCAAAAGGGGAACCTTTTCAGGTTCCAATTATTAAAAATATTGAAATAGAATCAGAGAATAAGCGTTGCATTGGAAACATGTTACTGGTCGAGGAAGCAGAATACAATCTGCTGGGAAGGGATCTGATGGTGACACTAGAGATCAGCCTAGTGGTGCAGAATTCCCAGCTCAAGGTGAGGTTGTACCAACTCACTGTCGAGGATGAAGGGAGGATAGATCCGAAGGTTTGGTACACTTAAGGGGAGGCTGGGAGGTTGGACATCGAACCAATCCACATTGAAATTGAGAGGCCAGAAGACCCTATTAGGGTAAAGCAGTACCGCATTCCCATGAAAGGGAGGAGGGGGCTGAAACCAGTGACAGAAGAATTAGTGACAAAAGGAACGTTGGAGCCGTGCATGTCCAGACATAATACCCCAATACTGGCAGTGCGGAAAACAGATGGTGGTTATAGATTAGTGCAGGATTTAAGGGCTGTGAACCAAAGGACTAAGACACTGTTCCACACGGTTTCAAATCTTTACACTTTGTTAAATAATGTCTCTCCCGAGGACATGTGGTACAGCTTGATCAATCTGAAAGATGCCTTTTGGACCTGTCCTTTAGCTAAGGACAGCAGAGACTATTTTGCGTTTCAATGGGAAGACAAAGAAACCAACTGAAAACAGCATGGACATCTTTGCCTCAGGGGTTTGTGGACTCACCAAACTTGTTTGGGCAAGCACTCGAGCAAGTGCTGAGTCACTTTGTACCAGTGGAAGGAACAAAATTATCCCAGTATGTGGACGATTTATTGATTGCTGGTTGAAGGGAGGAGGATGTAAGGATGAGCACTATAGCGCTCTTGAATTTCTTAGGGGACAAAGAATTGAAAGTGTCTAAGTTGAAACTGCAGTTCACAGAGCCCAAAGTCAGGTATTTGGGACATTGGTTAACAAAAGGTAAGAAGAAATTAGACCCCGAGAGAGTGGCAGGGATCATTGCCCTGCCTCCTCCACAGACAAAGAGAGAGGTGAGACAATTATTGGGGCTTTTGGGATATTGCTGGCAATGGATTGAAGGGTACAGTGAGAAGGTAAAATTTTTAAATGAAAAGCTCACCAGTGACAAATTAAAATGGACAGAAAAAGACGAGGAGAAATTTAAGGAATTAAAAGAAGCACTCATGGCAGCACCAGTGCTAAGCCTTCCCGACTTGAAAAGGCCATTCCAGTTGTTCGTGGATGTCAGCAGTCACACTGCCCACGGAGTGTTGACACAGGACTGGGTGGGGGCCAGGAAACCAGTAGGTTACTTATCTAAGCTTCTGGACTCCAAGCGGGGGTTGGCCCACTTGTTTGCAGGCAATTGTGGCTGTGGCATTGTTGATGGAAGAATCTAAGAAGGTAACCTTTGGGGCCCTGTTGGTGGTATACGCACTGCATAGTGTGCGGAGTATACTACAACAAAAGGCAGACATGGCTCACAGACACTAGGTTGCTAAAGTTTGAAGCCATTTTGATTCACTCGCCTGACTTGGAGCTACGAACAATGACCGCACAGAATCTGGCCCAATTTTTGTTCGAAGGGGTCTCAGAGATGTTCATACATGACTGCATGGAAGTGGTGGAGCTACAGACAAAGATAAGACCGGATTTGGAGGAGGAGGAATTAGAAGAGGGAGAAAAATGGTTTGTGGATGGATCAGTGAGAGTGATAGAAGGAAAAAGGAAATCAGGATATGCAGTCGTGGACGGCAGGACAGGAGAAGTGATAGAAGAAGGTCCTCTGAATGTGGGATGGTCAGCTCAAGCATGTGAACTGTACGCAATCTTGAGAGCTTTGAAAAGGCTGAAAGGAAGAAAGGACACCATTTTTACAGACTCCAAATATGCTTTTGGGGTGGTCCACGCATTCAGGAAGATCTGGGAAGAGAGAGGGCTGATCGACACTCGAGGATGGAGACTGGTGCATGGGGAATTGATAAGGCAAATTTTGGTGGTAGTAAGAGAGCCAGAGGAAATTTCAATAGTACACGTAAAAGGACACCAGGCAGGAATGCAGTTTTGAATCTGGGGAAACAACCCTGCAGACAAAGAGGCCAAAAACGCAGCGTTACTGATGGTAAGTAGCCCGGAGATCAAAGGAACCGAGGCCCCAGAATATCCTCCACAGCCCTCCCAAAAAGAAATTGAGGGTTACGAGAAAATTGGGGGAAGATTGGAGGAAGGTAAGTGGAAATTACCGGACAGGAGAGAATTAGTGTCAAAGGGTTATACCAAGAATCTTAAGGAGGTTGCACCAACAAACTCACTGGGGGGCACAGGCCCTTGCAGAACAGTTTTTGAAGTTTTTTGGATGCAGAGGAATTTATGAATTGGCCAAGCAGGAGGTACAAGGATGCCTGATCTGACAGAAAGTTAACCGAGCTAAGGCACGACAGGCAATCCTGGGAAGCAGACCCATAGCATACCGACTGTTTGAAAGAATTCAAGTTGATTTTACTGAACTGCCCAAGGTGGGAAGGTACAAATTCTTGTTAGCAATAGTAGATAAACTGACCCATTGGGTGGAAGCCTTTCCGAGCTCAAGGGCAACAGCTCAAACAGTATCCAAGATACTTTTAGAGGAAATTGTACCCTGATATGGGGTAGTGAACTACATAGATTCGGACCAGGGAACTCATTTCACTTCAAAGATTATTAAGCAATTGGCAGAGGCTCTAGGCATCTGGTAGGAATACCACACTCTGTGGCATCCCCAGAGTTTGGGACAGGTAGAGAATGAATGAGACATTGAAAGCTCAATTATCAAAATTAATATTAGAAACCCTGATGTCCTGGCTGAAGCGCCTCCCCCTTGCCTTGCTCAATATCAGGACTATGCCTCACTCTGAGACGGGGCTCTCAGCCTTTGAAATGTTATATGGAATGCCATATAAGCATGGGATGCCAGTGGGACACCCCAGGTTGGAGGATAGTCAAATTCAACCCTATTTGATAGCGATAAATAAGAGTTTACAGGAACTAATGAAACATGGGATAGTATCCCAGAGTGCTCCTCTGGGGTTTGCTATCCACAAAATACGACTGGGAGACAAAGTGCTTGTGAAAGTTTGGAAAGAAGTTCCCCTCTCCCCTCACTGGAAAGAATCACAGAATCACAGAATCACAGAAATTCTAGGTTGGAAGAGACCTTTAAGATCATCGAGTCCAACCCATGTTCTAACACCTCACTAGATCATGGCACCAAGTGCCACATCCAGTCTTTTTTTAAACTCTACGAGGGATGGTGACTCCACGACCTCCCTGGGTAGATGATTCCAGTATTTGACCACTCTTTCTGTAAAATACTTCCTCCTTATTTCTAGCTTGCATCTCCCTTGGCGCAGCTTGAGACGGTGTCCTCTTGTTCTGTCTGTTGTTGCCTGGAGAAAGAGACCGACCCCCAGCTCACCACAGCCACCCTTCAGGAAGTTGAAGAGAGTGATAAGATCACCTCTGAGTCTCCTTTTCTCCAGGCTGAACAACTCCAGCTCCCTCAGTCGTTCTTCATATGGCTTGTGTTCCAAGCCCCTCACCAGCCTCGTTGCTCTCCTTTGGACATGCTCAAGCATCTCAACATCCTTCCTAAAGGTCCCTTTCTTGTCCTTCTCATAACAGACACGGCCATTCGGACGGCGGAAAAAGGCTGGACACATGCGTCGTGGGTGAAAAAGGTCGAGCATCAGGAGGAGGCTCCTGAGTGGAGGATCACCTCTTCCCCTGGAGACCTAAAGATAAAGCTACGCCGACCAAGTAAATGACTGACAGAGAGTGGATAAGTTGTATACTACCTGGTTGTGTATGTTATCTGTTCATGTACTTTAAGTGTGAGTACTGTCTGGAAGTTTATGTTATACATTGTAGAAGGGGACAGTGGCCTAAGGCTTGTGTATCCAGTGTTTGGAAGAAGAACTCGAGCTGACTGACCACATCGTAACTCTTGCAACAGATTTAGATATAATAGAATTGGACTCTCAGGAGTGGTATTACATATTTAAAAATGGTATCAGGGGGAAACTAGATTCTAAGGCTGAGATCTTAGATGTTGAGTGCCGAAAATCAATCAGAGTACCTTGCAGCGCAGATGCGGTCAAGGTATCAAGGTGAGGTGCCTTTAAGAGGAGGTATGCAGTTCGGTCCGGGAGTGAGATCCTGGAAGAATACTCTTTCTGCCGAGAAGATGGTCTTCCTCGTGGCTGGTGGCACCCCAGGGGGTGCAGGCAAAGGCAGAGGAGTACGCCTATGGGAAATCCTGATAGGCCTGAGCCTAGTCGTGTGCAGAACAGCCAGTTTGCACACTGAGATCCCATCTCACACAGGACAGAATCCTGTCGATGAGTGCAAACAATGCACTCAGATTGTCCAAGAGGGACAAGGAGGAGAGGGAGTCTCAGAATACTGGGCCTGGAAGATTGCATCATGGAACAAGGCAGGTACTGCATCATGAATGGCACTCAATTGAAATTATGCAGATTGGGCAAAGAAACATTGTGTTTCAATCCAAAAGCGAGAGTTAAGGACAGGCTGTCAGAAGCGTTCAATCACAAAATAAAAAAGAGGGATGCAGGAAAGATATTGGTCCCTGTTTGTAACCAATGTAATTGGACTGTGTGGGTCGGAGGAAAATCTGAATCGGTTTTTGTAGCGTATTACCAAGTTAACCCATTGTGTTATGACAATACCAGACTCGAAATGTGTGTAATGAATGGGAAAATGTACTGGGTTGGAAAGAATTTAAAATATGAGAATAAGCTCCCCCTGAACAGCAAGCCTGTCATCTTGGACCTCCTTGAGGCAAATGATGACAGGGCCTGTCTGCAATATGATAGGGCTTTCTGCTTCTCGAAAAACAAGGAAGGGATAGATCCCGAAAGCAAAATGAAGCAGATAGCTCAGGAATTGAAGAGACAGGAGTCAGAGTTGAGGAAAAGGAGGGTGGAGCAGGAAAGGTTGAAAACTCTGAGTGAACAATATGAGCAACTCGAGAGACAATATGCCGACTGGGGACTACCTGCCTCAGATCGAAACTTATTCATTGACCTTGTCCAGGAAATTGCCATGGAACTAGGATTGTGAAATTGCTGGATTTGTGGGGGGCTGAAATCTGCTGAGAAGTGGCCTTGGAAAGGTGAGAGTTTAACTCCAGAGCAGCTGTTGAAGTGGGATAACACCCGGGTCTCCAGGATGACGCAGAGACCCAAGGGTTGGGTGCTGGATCAGAGAGTGATTGGAACTATTTGTATCAGCAGGGAAGGAAAAGAATATACAGAGGTGGTTGGGTATACCCTGTGTATATCCACGTTAGCAGTAAATTCAAGTAGTAGGAGCAAAGTCTGGCAACCAGAGCCTCCTATGGGATGTTGGAGTCAGAAAAAAGAGACAAATTGTGAGTGGAACGACAAGACTGCACTTTGTCGGGTCAAAGGCTCTGGAGTTAACCTTACCAATCCTTGGGAGAATGAAGAGAATATTGGAAGGAACCAGGAAGTACAAATATCAGGGGGAAAGCCCCAGATGGAATTTACTGGATCTGTGAGAAGAAAACGTATAGTGAGTTACCCCCAAAGTGGAAAGGGTCGTGCACTTTAGGCATGATACGACCTGTGTTCTTCACTCTCCCCCAATCTAAAAGCAACCTGTTCAGGGCTCCCTTGTATGAGACACTGAACAGGGAGAAGAGAAGTTTGAAAAAGAAATTCCCTGCCGTAAGAGGCAGTCAAACATGGGGAGAGGAAGAATGGCTGGCCAAGAGAATAACAGAATATTATGGGCTGGCCACATGGGCACAAGACGGAAGCTGGGGATATAGGATCCCAATTTACCTACTGAACAGCCTGATTAGGCTATAGGCAGTGGTAGAAACAGTCTCGAACCACACCTCAGAGGCCCTTGACTTGTTAAGCCGGCAGCATTCTCAAGTGCGGGCTTTTGTGTACCAAAACAGAATACCATTAGACTATTTGTTGGCCGAGGAAGGGGGAGTGTGTGGAAAATTTAATGAGTCTGAGTGCTGCATTGAGATTGATGATTATGGAGAAACCATCAGAGGTTTGGCAGCAGAAATCAAAAAGGTGGCTCATGTCCCAGTCCAAAAATGAAATTCCATCTTGCAGGCAACTTGGTGGGACCACCTATACGATGGGACCTGGTGGAAAAAGATAGTATTTTTTGTGATGTATTCAGTAGCCAGGGTCATATTTCTACTGTGCCTAATACCTTGCTTTATTAGACTGATACACTCTGTGGTACAGGGCATGCAAATAGTGGCCTTGCCAATGGACCCGGAGTTGGCTTCTGAAAACAACAAGATAGCCAAAATCACGAACTTGGGGGAAGGTGAACAGGAAAGTAAGGTCACTGAAGTCCTAGCGAAATTTGAAAAACAAATTAAAGGTGATGGAAACATTTACAAATTATACCAAGGGGTCCCACAAGGAGAACAGGACACAGAAAGAGTCTGAAAAGTCCCCCCTCTTCTTGTAGGAAGCCCCAAGAGGTGAAGGGTAGATTTAGCTAAAATGTTAATAATAGATATAAGAGTTGTAGTGGGAAGCATGAATTAATGTGTTTATATAGAAGGGGAGGGACTCTAATATATGTTATAAAGTAATTCATGCTTAAGGGAAGAATGCATAAAATAAAAATTGTAAAAAGAATCTAACATCCAACAAGCCTCTGACCACGAGCAACCTGGAGACAGATTACTACACTGGAATTACGAAATTCCTGCTGGCAGCAAGAGAACAATGTCTCATTTAGTAATAAAAGAACATGGCTGGCACGGAGATGGGCTTCCTCAGGAGCCATCAGGGAACACCCAAGGACGATCAGCACTTGATAGATATCATCAATCAAGATAACCGAAGTTGCCAAGGAACATACATCTGAATACAAAACTTCCCCTGACATGATCAGCGCCTGCCACTACCCAGGAAACAGCAATTGTCCAGCCCTGCACAGTGAAAGAAACCTTCATACATCTGCAAGGTTATGAAAGAAATAGGGGCACCTCTGCCTCAGGCATAAAAAACTGTATAAAACAACCCCGCTGGAGATGGCATTCGTGAACAGAGGGAGATCCGATGTGGCCGGATCTATGTTCATCCAGCGCTGATCCCAGGCTCTACACTGTCTCTTTGACTGTGGTTTTTGAGGACCATATTTTGGTCACGAAAATAAAATCTTTCGCATTTATTAATTTGGATTTCTGGCTGATCATTTATAACAGGTTGATGGAGAGAACTTTGGGAGGGGTTAACGGGTTAAAAAGGGAAAACCTCCATTGTGAGGGGGCTGAGCACATGGCGGGAAAAATCCTTTGCTCCCGGCGCTGTAACCTTTTTCTCTATTCAGTCTTCTGTTGCATTTTTGATAAGGTTTAATAAACCTTCCTAAACTATGAAAAGTGAGTAGCTATTTCTCACAGTATGCATTACCCCCGAAAACACATCCGGTGTGTTTTCCTCTCCATATAATTCAGTATTTAATAGTCTTATTAAATCCCAAAAGAGCCTCCATGGTTTTATAACTCTTATTGCATTTTCATCACCTTTGGATGCTGCTGGCGGGATAATTTTACCCGTACGTTTCCAGATATTAAAGTCAAAAGCAGTGTCTTTAGTTAATTTAAATCCATAGCATTCCGACCAGTTAATTAATGCCGATAATGCTTTTTCATCATAATCTATATCCCATGCCATAAAAGAAGCCTTCCATAACTTCAAAATGGGGGTTTCCTGCTTAAAGATGAGATTTTCCATGTCTCCTGTGGGGTTTTTCTTCTATTTTCAACTTCTCCAGTTTCCTTTCCACGCAGCCCTTTGGCTGTGATGTTCTGCAACCTGTCACAAAGCTTAATTCCTACAGTCTTTGCTGCAGCTTCTGGGGTCTTTCAAGCCTCTTCCTTTTTCCAGATTTTCTGGTTTCTCTTCCACACAGCTCTTTAGCTGTGATTTTCTGCTATCTTTGTCACAAGAGTTAGCTCCTGCAGCCTTTGCTGCCTATTTCTGGGGTCTTTCTGGCCTCTTTATTTTTCAGCTTTTCACTCCGTCTCTCTCTGCAATTTCCATGGGTCCTTGGACTGCTTGTCCTCACATCAGGGGGTCACCACGTATTACATTAATAATTCCTGTGATGTTTGTATGTCTGAGACATGACATATGACAAACTCCTGTTGGTCATCAGCAAACAACACAATTTATTGTCCAGGGCTTTCTTTTATAGCCCATTCAAAACTCCCAGGTCGAGACAGGTCATTGGTCTATCCATGTGCCCCCAGACCCTGATCCAATAAAGATGCCTGCATCCTAGGAGAGCTCCCACTGGCTGTGAGCTTTTGTCAGTCAGCCCAGAGGCTGCTTCATGGACCTGAGCTGGGCTGCTTATTATAACTTGATTAATGCTAATGCAACAGTCCAGCATCATTTTGTGTCTGCTATTACAGCCCTTGGAATACCTGTCTCCATAAAGATCAATAATGGGCCAGCCTATATATCCAAATGGATGGCTGACTTTTTTCATTTGTGGAGGATGTGTCATGTCACAGGTATTCCACATTCCCCTACAGGTCAAGCCATTGTGGAATGGGCCCATAGCACTCTCAAGTCCGTGATGGTAAAACAAAAAAGAGGGAGTGTGGGAATGGGATATACCTCCCACAAAAGACTGCAGAAAGCCCTATATGTTGTCACTTTTTTGAATTGCATTCAGAACAACCAAAATCCCATCCAACAACGTTTTGGTGAATCACAGGCTCACTTAGAAAAAGCTAAGGTACTTGTTAGGAATCTTGAAAGTGAAAAATGGGAAGGCCCCTTCCCACTGATAACCTGGGGGTGAGGATATGCTTGTGTTTCCACAGATTCCAGACCAAGATGGGTACCTGCAAGAGTGGTCTGACCAGCCTTGGATATCCCAGCTTCATAATCATCTTGTGGGGAAGATAAAATCTTCTGAAGTCATGTTTCTAACTGATATTAATAAAGTTTTTAGGCAATTTTGTATGTATTTTAGGGAAACCGTCTCAGTCAAGGCTTGAGGCTCTGTCCAAGCCCTAGCCCTGGCTGACTGAGGATTATACCATCAGACCCAGGTGTTTCTGCCCTAAAAGTGTAATCAAGTCACTTTGACTTGCTAATCTGATCTTATAAAAGCTGGACCCCCTTTCAAGGTAAACTTGGAAGTCCTCCCCAGAAAAGGCTCTCTGAGTCTTCATTGTGAAATGGGACTCTCCAGCAATTGCAGAGTCTGGGTGATGGTAAAGTTTTTAGACAATTTTAAGTTGTTTTTCAAGGTTCTATCTGTTTAATCACTGTCTCCGTTCATGGGAAGGAGATGTGTGTGGTTACCAGTTATTGGGTGTTTTCATTTATCCCCTTATTCATAGGAAAGATACTGCTTTTGTGAGGAATGGAGTTTGTTTGGTTTAGACAGTGGGCCAAACATATTCTAATGTTAGAAGTGTTTTGTTTTATGATTCCTGTTTGTATAAAACATAAAAGAGGGAGTTGTAGGAAGAGGTGGGATGGAATTGAGCTGAAGGCTGTGGGATGCATCTCCAGAAGCACATGGCAACACAGAAAGGCTTGTCTCCGTCTGACATTGAGGGGGAAGGAGGTGTCACGTGGCAGACCCCTACAGAGAGAAGCCTGCTGGAAGCTGACTGGCAGGTGAACAGTGCATGATCACACCATAGAAGGACAATTAGAACGTGTGTTGCTGACATGGTAAAATGGGATAGGTCACGTTGTGAGAATTACCATATAAGGAAATACTGTGCCTTTAAAAAGTGTATAAAACCAGCTCGTTTCTATGAATAAACGATTCAGATTTCCTGCCAGTCTGAATCTGTGCCTCAGTCTCTCACACCTGCCCTGCCTGGCTGTGAGCCAACAGCATCCCTGCCAGCTGTGGCCATAACTACACCGAAGGGGAAAGTGCTTGACAGCCAACAGAAGGCTGTTATTTGGTTTCTGGTTTTTTCTGGTTTTTGTTGCTGTTGTTTGTTTGCCTTGTTATCCATATACATCCTACTCAAGAACTGTTATTCCTTTTCCTATATATTTGACTGAAAGCCCCATAATTTAAAAGTTATAATAATTTGGAGGCAAGGGGGTTATATTTTCTATTCCAAGGGAGGTTCTGGCCTACCTTAGCAGACAGCTGTCTTTCAAACCAAGACAGGCTGGAACTGAGTTTTCTTTTTGGTTCCAGACCTGCCATGAGAACATAACCCTGGCCAGTCTAGGAGCTCACTTCTCACTCTGGACAGGAGAGATGGTGGTTGATTGTCACTTAGGATGACATTGGGCTTGGCAATTCCAATAGGACTGATAAGGCCACTTGTTTATTTACAACTAAAGCCACAAAAAGACTTAATATGAGACAACAATCCTGTATCTGTATACTCCCTGCTGCCTGCTGGGCTCTTCCAGGGCAGTTTAAGGGATGCAGCCCCCTTCTAGCCCCAGGAGCACATCCAGAGAAGAGATTTGAAGTAGACACATTGCGAGCTGCTTTGCAGAAAACCTGCAGCAGGCATGGTGGGAACATCTAGCCTTGTGGTTAAGGAGAAGCTTTGAAACCTCTCAAGGGAAGAAAATTGAAAATGGGTCTTCTGTGTCTTGGTAGTGTGCTGTGGCCACCATGCTGTTGGGTTAAGATCGGCACTGTCCCTTTTTACCATGAGGAGATGGTAGAAACCTTTACTGTCCTTGATGCCTTTTTCTCTGGTTCTAGAAATATGAGCCAGACACAGGGTGATAAAAAGGGGTTAGCTTTATATAAGTATCCTTAGGTGCACAATTCGTCAGGTGGAAAATGCTGAAGATGCATACCCCGCATGATACATGTACAATTTTTATAGATTTTGCAAATTAGCATCTGAAAAGAGTCCCATTAGAAGCACACTCAGTGAAGTCATGCCTCCCAGCTCTAGCACCTTCTAAATCCTCCCCCCTCAGATGAGGACTAAACTCTGTTTATAAAAAAATATGTCTGAAGAGCTGCTCTCAACCTTGGTTTCTAATGAGAAATGAAATAGCATAGGGATCCTGGAATTAGTTTTGTCTTTCTGCCCAGGAAAATACTGAAGCTAAGTTACAATAATAGGCTACAGAGAGAGAAATATATGTGTAAAGAATACAGAGAATATAGAAAGAAAAAAAAGGCAAAACTCAAGATGGCACCACCCTTGTGATGAGCCCTTCACAGAAGGATGCTACAGGCAGAAGCTTCAAGAACACAAAGTAGAGGAAGAGTTCAGGTCTGAACAGCGTTGGATCTTTGCATTCAATTACTGCTAAAAGACTGAGGTCTTACTGGGCATGCACAGCACAGCCTGTGGAATTGAGATTCCAGTGGAATTAGGAGGTGGCTGCCTCCTACACAGTTTTCAGGAACATGATTTTGGACTTACATGCCTATATTTTGTGCTTAGGATACAAAAGTTCTTTTCTAGTCAGCTCATACAAGCTAAATATCCAAGGCAACTGGTGCACTAAGGGAATAATCTGGGTAAATCTCAAGAAAGGCGAATGCTCAGCTGCCTCAATCCTCATCTCAGCACCAGATATGTGCTAGGCTGCCTCTGAGAGCAGTTGTTAACCTCCCAACAAAGCTGAAAACATGCATCTCATTTCCTGATACCATCAGCAGAAGCTCCCACCTTTATGCTTCCACCACTGCACGCCCTCAGCAGCTGAGTGTAAACAGTTCCATGTGTTGGGGAAGCAGAATTAAGTAACAAAAATTGTGCCATTTGCTTTGGACTTAATTGATGAACACAATGACCAGGTAATAATTCCCACCATCTGTCAACTACTTATGTTTCACACCTCTATTCCAGCTTTCTCTGAATGTTTTGTTTTTTCTGTGATCTGCTGCTAACAAGAAGCTGCATGTGAAGGTGCTTCCCATGAAAAGGCCCGTTTCCTCCACTGGCAGTACATGTAATTTGTAGAAAGCTTTCCCTTGAAAGCAAAGGCACATTTTATGGCAGATAAATAAGAGAGCTGCAGCCACAATTAGAGCTCTATAGTTTCCAGCCATGTAAATATTTGCCATAGTTCAAATACTTTCTTTTTTCCATCTGGGTGAAATTCTAGCTTCAGAGCTATGGGAGATTTTAGCCCTAAACAAGAGATTCAAAAATAGCCTCCTGCTCAAAGCATTTATACAGACAGTAAGGCATATTTCTAAACACAGAGTTAAACCCAGACTCTCGTGCCAGGGAGGTGCCTGGACTACTGGCTGCTTGGGAAGTAATTTCCCTTTTTCTTCCCACTCTGTCAATTTTTTCTTTATGAGCCTTTTGCTGGAGCTGGGTTCCACTTTCAGGAAACGTGGTGGTTTTATTGAACCACTGCTTTGTCAGATTTCCCAGGCAGTTCTAATTGCAAACGCTGCCTAAAATGGAAAAAAAAAAACCCAAAAGTTTTTACTTTAACAAGTAATTTAATTTTTTTTATAATGGTGCAATAAATACCAGTTTTGATTTATAAACATGAATCTCTTCGGTCTCGTCTCCTGGAAATCTGTTAAACGATGTTCTTCTCTATTCTCATCCTAAGCTGCCATCTAGCTGCAGCCCTTGGGCTTGCTCCTGAGTCTGGTTTCGGCTGATTTCTAATCTGCAAACAACAGTGACCTTGAGCTGAGAGTGAACAGACCGTGTGAACCGCGCACAGACACGAGGACGCTGGCCGATGCGCACGCATGTTTTACTTCCACGCCTCGGGTTCGCACATGGGCATATGCCGTCCTGACCGGTCCCTCACCCTTCCCGTCGCCGTGCCTTTACCGACGGTCTCTCCGACTCTCTTCGCTCTGCGCGGCGCAGCGCGGCACCTCCGCGGCGCTCCCTGGCCGAAATTTCGCCAGGATTCTCGCGAGAGCAGGCGGCTCTAGATGCTCCCGACGCCTCCTACATTTCCTCTTCCCTGCCGCTGTCTGGAGGTGAGGACTTACGGCCGTCAGTGAGCCGTCTCAATCCGCCTCCATCCTGCTCAGGGCGCCCTGGAGAGGCGATGAGGGGGCGAGGGCTTGAAGTCTCGGTCTGCCTCAGTATATTTGCCCCGTGGTATTTGCAGGACTGGTGCGGGGGAGGACGGGTAGGGGTTGGAGATAGCGAGCTTGGGGGTAGCTGTCTGGTATGAGGTGGAAGCAGGCCCTAAGGAGAGGCTATGGCAGTGGTGATGACGTTTTTAGGACACCTTTGGATTAAATTGTGACACGACAGTGTAATTCCTGAGCAGCTCCTGTAGTTAGTTATCGGCAGTAAGGTAAACAATCCAGGTTCTGCTTATCAGTGTTAGAAGCTTTATTATGGGGGGGTTTAATTGCTTATTTTTTTGCAGCTGAGATCCAAAAATGGTGCGCTACTCTCTGGATCCAGACAATCCCACGAAATGTGAGTAGTTTTCATGAATATTCGAGTAGAACTTGACCAAAGTAATTGAGATTTTAAATCTAGAAGTTCATATTTTTTTTCTCCTGCAGCATGCAAATCACGAGGATCCAACCTGCGAGTACATTTCAAGGTAGGCAGTGTGTACATAGTAAGAAATGCAATTTCATTTGGTTTTGGTTTGGTTTTTATATTTTGTTGGGCATTTTTTGGAGGAAGTGTCTCTTACTCTGTGTCATTACATGGTTACTTAAGGGTGGTAGTGTAGGTTATGGCCTATGTTTGCTTTAGCTGCTTGTAATGGTTTTCATCCACAGGATCAAAAATAAGATAACATGTCCTAAAGAGTTTTCCCTCTAATACAAATAATAAAATACACTAGGAAAACAGTTACAGTGAATTTACCAGGAGGAATGGGGCTAGAGCGAGATGTGACATTTGTTTCATTTGTCTTACTCTGCCTTTCTGGTTGTTTGGAAGGAACATTGGATTCACCTGCTTATGCTGCTGCTCAAGAAGTATGGCAGAGGAGGCATGCGATGTTTGTCATGAGGGCATAGGTCCCTCTGGAAAAAGTTTAGGTGTGGCAGTAAATCCAGGACACATTTGAGTTAACCATGAAACCAAGCCTGAGCAGATGCTTTTCTGCTTCATAGTGGTACATAATTCATGTGAAAAGATATTTCAGTTGTCTTGATTTGCTTTTTTACTATGATCAGGTAGGATTATAGTTACTCTCTGACCTGCATTTAATGTCTTAAGCACTAATACTTTACCTTTAATTTTTCTTTCTTTTCTCCCCTTTATAATTCACTTACAGAGATATTTAGATTGTTTCTATCTTGTGTTCTCATCACTTCCTCTGAGGTGCCATATCTGACATTTTAGTAGGAATTTATCCTTCAGGTTCCTGCTTCTTTGGATTAGTGACCAAGGAGGAGCTATGAAAAGTATAACTACTCAAATTTTTTTGTTGGTTGGAAAGATCTAGGCATTAGGTAAAAAACAATCAAGATGTGTTAGAGCTGCAAATTCAGTAATGGCAGTCACACCAAGGGTTAGAAAAGTAGGTAGCAAAACAAAAAAAAAGTTCTTAATTATTCTTCATTCTTAATTTAAGCGTGGAGCTTTTTTATGTGTGTGAGTGCTTCCCTTAAATTGAGTTTGTAGCAAAAATAATAGGATCCAGGACAGAGGAGTGGTTTTGCTCACATTGTAACTTGTACAGATGTGTTAACAACCTCACTGTACTCTATATTGCTAGAACACTCGAGAAACTGCCCAGGCCATCAAGGGCATGCACATCCGCAAGGCCACCAAGTACTTAAAGGACATCACCCTGAAGAAGCAGTGTGTCCCCTTCCGGCGCTACAACGGCGGCGTCGGGAGGTGCGCCCAGGTGAGGCTCAAGATAAAAATGTGAGAAGGATGCTGTGTCTGGTTAAGAGGAAAAGATGAATTTGAGATGGTATGGACAATAGTGTGTCACTGTTGATTATAACTTTGTATTAAAATATAGAATCATAGGATGTTTTGGGTTGGAAGGGACCTTAAAGATCATCTAATTCCAGTCCCCCTGCCATAGGCAGGGGCACTTTCCACTAGGCCAGGTTGCTCAAGAGGGAGAAAAGAGTTGCTTTTAATTCCAGTACAGCATTGCATCTACTTGCAGTGTCAAGTAATTGATCAAATTTAATTGTTTTGGTATGCAATCTTTATAGAAGAGGATGTAATGGCAAGTTAATGGTGCCTGAAGGGTAAATTGTATTGTACTGGGACAAAAATGGATTAATTGTTGTCTTCTTCCAGGCCAAGCAGTGGGGTTGGACGCAGGGCCGCTGGCCCAAGAAGAGCGCAGAGTTCTTGCTGCACATGCTGAAGAATGCAGAGAGCAATGCTGAGCTCAAGGTAGGCTGTGTCAGTATTAGTGAATGCAAAGTGTTCATATTGTGCTGTGTATCAGCACTCCTGAACTGGGTGTCTGACATGGAAAGCCAGGTAATGCCTGCTTTGTCAATGAAACTGAATTGTATCAAGGTGTTGGTATACTCTTTGTTTGAATTAGGCTGTGTGATTTCAAGTTAAAATGGGAGTAATAATTTTTCACTGGGAGATAGTTTGCATGTGGTTATCAACTGTTTAAGTGGTGTTTAGGTCTCCTAAAAACTACAAAACAAAGCAAAACGTGAACTCTTGGTCAGTTTGTATCTTTGTAATATACTTAGTGCTTAATTTAGTAATTTTGATGGCAGTGGTGACTGTCTTAGGACACCTTTGGAGTAACTGTGAAATAATAATTGTCTCTTTCTGAGCCATTGGCATAATTTTAAATAAATTGTGATGTGTACAGGCGAGGTCTCTGTTTTTCTGACTTTGGAGCTTGCTCAGTTCTGTAACACTGCAAAATTCAGGTGTTTTATTTGCCAGCAGTGGTACGTGTCTGGGGAGGGGGCATGATTATTCAGAATTTTGCTGTGGAGACTATTTATTTGAAGATAAAAAACAAGTCACAAGTTTTATTCCTCTCCATGCCAGGGTCTGGATGTGGACTCCCTGGTGATCGAGCACATCCAGGTGAACAAGGCTCCCAAGATGCGCCGGCGCACGTACCGGGCACACGGCAGGATCAACCCCTACATGAGCTCCCCGTGCCACATCGAGATGATCCTCACGGAGAAGGAGCAGATCGTGCCCAAGCCAGAGGAGGAAGTTGCCCAAAAGAAAAAGGTAGAGCATCATGCCCTTAAGTCCTCTTTAATGTCAGCAGCAGGAGAGCTGAGTGTTCATACTTGGCATTTTTCAGGCAGAGGGGTTGTTGTGATGACTATCTTAGAACACCTTTGGAATACCTATGAAAAAACCTAAGTTCTTTCTGAGCAACCTCAATATTTATTGTGAACACCACATGAATAACTGCAGAAAATGATTTTCAGGGGTTTATATAGTACAGGGAGTTTGTTCTTCCCTTCCTCAGTTCATGTGTGTGAAACTGGGATGTGCTGCAATAAAATTTAAATTGTGAGCCTGTAAGCAATGTAGTACTTGTAGGGACACTTATGTGCATACAAATACAATCAGTGAATCATTTTGTAAACATGTAAACAAATTTCTAACAGTTCTCAGTACCTTCAAAAGAAAACTGTAAATTTATTTGTAACATGTTTTGAGAAGGTGTTTTCTCATTTTGCCATTTTCTCATTTCTGTGTTTGTTTTTCAGATATCCCAGAAGAAGCTGAAGAAGCAAAAGCTAATGGCCCGGGATTAAATCTGCTCTGCCAGATGTACATAAATAAAATGCGAAAGTTTAGATTTATCCTGTGTGTTTCTCTGCTTTGGCTTCAGCAGGGTGCTGCTGTGGTACAGCCACAGGCAAGTGAGCACAGTAGTCGGGATGCTTGTTTTTGCAACGCTGGGGATGTTGTTGGCTTACCGCTATTATTCATATATAAAGCGAGATAATTTGGAACACACGCAGGCATTCACTTTCCTTGCCCCACTGTCCTGGCCCGTTCGGGGCGCCTGATGGTGGCTGCGGCCGGAACGCGGGGGCTGGAGGCCACCGCCGGGCGCTAATGCGGCTCCTGGGGGCGGGGCGTCAGCCACATGACGCGAACGCCGCCTTGTCCTATTGGCCGCGAGTGAGTCGGAAGCGTGGGATTACTTCCGGTGTGGTAGAGGACGCTGGGACTGTTGGTAGAAGCGCTGGATTGGTGCCGACGGAGGTGAGTGTGGGGCGACCTCCCCCAGGGTCCTTTCGTGATCTGCCGCTTCTCTATCTCGGCTGGGGGCTGTCCTTCTATGGGCCCAGAGCGGTTCCGTTAACCGGGAGCGGACGAACCCCGAAATGTGATAGCCTATGTTAAGGTGTGGAGCTCTTAGGTTTCAACACGCGTTTGAGTGGAACTTCACCGATTCGGAAAAATATTTGTGCTCCCGGCTTTAATTCAGCGGGAGAGGGAAACGCCACCACAGGAGGTTTTTGTTGGTTGGTCGGTTGGTTTGTTTGTTTGTTTGTTTTTTTTTTTTGTTGTTGGTGCGTTTCTGGTTTTTTTTCCTTGCTAACCAAGGAACAGAGCATCACCGAATCACAGAAGAAACTTGTAAACGGTATTTCACTCTATTAGGACAGGTGTTATACTTCCAATGGCTTGCTTTTACATCTGGCAGAGGTACGACTTATTTTTAGGTCTGAAATCTTCACAGAAACTGGCTGCAGAGACACGTACAGTTGGCTCAGAAGGCCAGCCTGGGGTGTTCCCTCCAGCTGCGTTCTTTAGCTGGTGGACGAATTCACAAGATATTGCTGTAAATTTTGTATCTAGGAAGTTCTGGCAGAGAAAGTATCTGAATTGTCTTTTTTGAATGATTTTAAAGGATTAACTCATTTGTGTTCTTTTGACTGAAGATTTCTCTCTGACTTCATAAAGTAGATCCTGTAAAACCATATTTGAAGTAGCCAAAGCTACACTCTGAAGTAGTCAACTGAAAATTGGTATTTTGTTCTTCCACAGGGCTAAAAATCTTTAGGAAAGCTCAAAAAAAAAAAGTTAAACTGATCCCAGATGAAGTGTGCACATCTGTCTTCATTCTCCATCTTGGAAAGCTTTTGCTTTGCTTCTTAATGTAAGAATTCAGATAGCAGCCTAGAAAGGTGGAATGTAAAGGGCAAAGTTGCTGCTGTGCAGCAGAGTGTATATATTGCTCAGCAGTGGTATATATAATATAATACAATATATATTGCTCATCATCACTGAGAGGGACAGCTCTAATCCTACTTAACTGCTTCCTCTCCCAGTTGAACTTTTCTGCTCCTGTGCTTTGGTTTTCCTCTTTTTTTCATCACAGACTTCAGGCTCCTGGTTTTGAAGAGTTCCTCCTGGTTTGGGAAGAGAGGGAAGGATTAATTTTCTAATCGTTTGGCCAGTTGTATGGGATTGTTGTGGGATCAAGTGATTCCTCTTGCACAGGAGGAAGTAATCCGTATTTTGCTTCTCTCAAATCTTGACTGGAATTCTCTTCCCCTCCCACTGACTTGCCCTTCAGTGATAGCCAGCCATTGGGTAGATTGGAGTCCTGCTGTCTAATTTCACCTTAAATAAAAAGGGAATATGAAAAGCAAACCTTTTGGACCCACTGTTATAATACATTAAGAACTGGGCTAATATCTGCAGCTTGCTGCTTAAACTGTTTTTGTGTGGTTTAAGCAAAAACCTTTATTTTCTGAATTTGTTTTTCAGAGTTGCAGCTGTAGAACTGATGAATTAATAGCAAGCTTTTGTTAAAATATGAAGAATGTTGTCCTTGTTGAGAACTTTATAAAATTGAAACACAGAGCATTTTTGAAACATTAACACATTAGCAGCTAGTCTATAATTTAAGAATCTTTTATGTTTGAATATCAACTAAAATCTTTCTTCATTATTTAAAGACACTTTTTTTAGCTCATGGCATACAAACAGTCATCCTAAGTTATTTTGGTTTTTTTCCTCACCAGCTTTGTCACAGAACAAGAGGAAGCTATGGTGTGCATTCCTTGCATTGTCATTCCGGTCCTCCTCTGGGTCTACAAGAAATTCCTGGAACCCTATATCTATCCCATTATCGCACCTTTAATTAAGCATGTGTGGCTCAAGAAAGCTGTGCAAGAAACAATAGCCACAAAACAAGGTCAAGGAGGCAGCAGTGGAAATCCACAGGCACCTTCAGCCACAAAAGAGATCAGGAAGATGAATCTGGAATTTCTAAAGTAAGATTAATGCATTTAGCTAACCAGGGAAACTGCAGATAAAGTACCCAACCATAGTTAAGTAGGAGCACAGCAAAAGAGTAAATCGTTGCATGTTTTTAGACATTTTTGCGGCTTTTTTCTTATGAAAGGGAGTTGCTGGTACTGAGCCAACTAGAAATATTTACTTCAAGACAGCTTCTGGTAGGTCTTGGAAAGATAGGAATTGCACCTGTTTTCTGAAACAGCTTAGTAAATTTTTTTTTTTAATGACTGGCTATTCTTTCAGAGAATATAAAAGAGAAGAAAAAAGTTTAATAATTGGTACATTACACCAGATACATGAAGCAGAATTAAAAAAAAACCCCAAATACACTCTTTAGCCACCTCTGCCTCTTGTAATGGAGGAAAATGTTTAGTGCATCTAAATTGTGCATTTATTATTTATCTCTTCTATCAAAATGCAAAGATTTATATATCTTGACTCTGCCCTCGTTCCCCTCCTGAAGTAATAACTATTTGTAAAGCTAAAGGGACACCAACACTTTGGTTTTTGCTGCAGATTTCATAGATCACTGGCCCTGCTTCTAAAAGTAATTTTCATTACCAGCTGTTACTGTTCTGGGTGTGAAGTCCTTTTTTAACATCCCATTTATCATGCTGTCTTTTATTTGCAGTTTGAAAGCAATGGTGTTGCAATTGGAATTGCCACAAAGAAGTACACAAAAGTTTGTGACAAGAAAATGGATTAAAAGAATTCAATCCTAAGGATTTTATTTCCTTGTGTCCAGTATGAACTGGTGGTATTTCTCCTCTCATGCTGAGACTTTTCTTCTTTGTGTGTTTTAGCTGAATAAAGCCCCTTATCACTTACAGGAGAGAGTTTCTTTTGCCACAAAAACGGCGGCTAGCACATTAATTTAAAATGTTTGAAAAATCAAGTTCTTCTATTTTCCTCACTGGAACCGCTTTTCATCTATCATCTATTTGGTGTGATTGGAGTTTCTGTTTAATAACTTATGAATAAATCTAGCTTTGAAAGGTAAATGTATCTTAGCATCTTAATTTAACTAACTGCTAGTGTAATCTTTCAGGCTTTCACCTTAAAAGCTATGGCAGTTCTTGACCTTGCTTAAGAATTATGGATTGCATTGTGGTGACAGAAGTGTCACATTTAAATTATGAAGAGTTTAGATTTTTCATGTCAAATCTGGGGATGAGCTAAAGGAGTTACGCTATATGTAAAATTAACTTACTAAAAGCAGAAAGTCTTGATATCATACTTTCATTAATAATTTTCCTGGAAATATTGTGCCTTTCTTTCCTGAAGCAAAGCAGCAGAGGCATGATACAAGAGAATTGTTGCTTTATATTGTGTTGCAGTGGTTTAGAATGTTGCAGACCTGTCTTTCATAAAAACCCCACCCTCCAACTAAAATCTCTTTAACATGCTTGAGGAATTTGAATTATAATGAACCAGGATTTTATTTAAAAATAAGTTGCTTCATAAAATTGTCCTTAGGCTTCTGAGCTATAAATATATAAAGTGGTAACAAAGTTTTTGAAAACCTGGAGACAGGCCCCAGGCAGAAGGAGACCATAAAACTACTGACTTTATAATAAAGACCAGCTTTGCCTCCTCCTGAGAAGATGCATTCTGCTACTGACCTGCATTCCAATTGTGAAATGTTTTAGATGTCCCTGTGTTTAGTAAGGAATAAAAATTAATTCCTGCTTTGTCCTCTCTGTCTAAACAGTGCTCTTTAAAAGATTCAAAACCAAAACCATTTCAGCAGTTTTGGATTGTTATTTAAGATTTATTTTCCCTAAAATCCTACCTAAGATATGTCTTAAAAGGCTATGCTATTTTCCCATTGTTTTTGATCTCTGTATCATTGGATATTTTGCCCACATTGTTGCAACAAATTGTACCTTTATCAATGAGAACTTCACCTGGTAAAAGGTAGGTGTAATCTTTGCTGGCGTGGATTGGGTTTTCTAAACCAATCAACCCCCATCTCATCCTAAACAATAAGTTCCTCTGCTACCACTACTCTCACAGTTCATGCTCTAAATCTGAAAACTGGGAACTTTCTAAGGATCTGGAATCACCTTGTAATGAGAAAGGAGTAAACTGCCTGAGAAAGTCACTCCCATGCATTTCAAATGGCTGTAGAAATGGAGATTGATGGCAAGTGTGCAGCTGGACAGAAATACGTGTTCTGACATTGTGAGGATATCTGAAAAGATTGTCCCTTCTGCTGTGCTTCCTGTCCCTGGGCAGGTAACCTCAGCCACTGTTTTAAAATGTTGGGCATCTCATAAACATGCCAAAATTTTAGAGTATGTTTACCCCTAACAGATGTGAGCACAACAAAATGTAGAGCAAGAGCTGTACCAGGGCTCCTTCAATTTGTAAATGTATGCAGTCAATTTAGAAAGTGTACATAATTCATTGAGTTATTTAGGATATTATTATACAAGGAAGTACAACAGACTAACATGGGAAAATAAAGTGTATAGTAAATTAGACTGTAGGGTGAACTAGGCTTCTAGCAGTGTGCCAGCTAGCACTGTAAACACCAGGCCTACTGAAAAGACTGCAAAAAGCAAACCAGGCAGATAATGTGAGTAAAATTATACCATTTTGTGCTTACTGGAATGAGGTTTCAGTACTTTTATCAGCTGCAGTTAAATTCTACCTTGAGTATTCTGCATCATGCAACTTTCTTGAATAAGATAATTCATTGGAAGTTCCGGCAGATTGGTGTTGCAACTCTTCTGTTCCTATTCTTTTCCAAAAATAGGTCAATAATCCTATTCTGTTGTGAATAGTAAAACAATCAGGTGAAAGCAAAGGAACTGCCTGAGCCTGATCATCTGCTGGGATGCAAAGAAGTGGTCAAAGCCTTGTTTAAGAAAAATAAGTAGACAGAAATTAAAGAAATAATTGCATGAGAGAATAATTGTCCTAGGGTGACAATTTTCCACTTCTCTCCAAGGAAATTTTTTCCCGAACCAGTTGGGGGGAGGGGCCGTGTGGGTTTGCTTTTGGGGGGGGCCCCTTTTGGAGGTTTTCTCCCAAATTTGCCCTAAACCAGAACAAATAATATATATCAAATAAATTGAATTTAACTGAGAAAATTCCCATATTTTTGTTACTCACTAAAACCAAGATTTACAAAAGGGCTTAGGCACATAATGATGTAGCAGCTTCATTTATACCAAAGACTTTTAGAAAATTGCAGAGTAGGCATCTTTAGGGCTCAAAGTACTTCTGCAAATCTAGTCCTAAGATCTTCAGCACTAAAGCTGTCTGGTTTTGTTTAAATACTATTGAGGAAGGATCAAAAAAATCAGTACTTGAAAATAGTTGAAAAATAATTAAAATCAACTAATTTTGAATATATTTTTTATGGGCAGGTCTAAATGTCATGGTACCTTCCATGTGATGGTTTGCAAAGGTAGCTGGATGCCAAGAACCTAATTTAAATACATGTTTTAGAAACTGCAAGTATATGCAAAAAAATCGTAAAAGTTGAGAAAGTTTTATGTTGCTGATTATTGTCATAGGCCTGATTCTGAAAGCAAGGAATTGAACATGATCAGCCCCTAAGGATGTCTAAACTAATAATGAATTCTGTACAAAATTATCTTTATTCAGATGTGTTCATAGAACACATTTAAATTCTCCCCACAAAGCTGATCTATTGACAATGTCTTAGTTTAGAAAGATAGGTGTCTGCTAAGGAAGGCAGGAGCCTCCCCTGAAATGGAAAATATAAACCCCCTCCCTCCGAATTGCTATAAATTTTAAATTAAGGGGCTCTCAGGCAAAAATATGGGAGCAAGAATAACAGTTCTTTATTAGGGAAGAAAATAAAAATATAAAATAAACAATGCAGTAAACCAAAACAACACTGACAGAGTCAGAACACAACCTGACACCCTGTTGGTCAGGATGTTGGTAGCAGTCCAATTGGAATTGTGGCTGCAGTCCTCCTGGAGTGTCAGATGTGGTTCTGTTGGAGCAGTGATCCTGCAGAAAGGGTGTAGTCTTCCTTTGAAGATCTAGTGGAAGAGGCAGCTGTTCCTCTGGGAAATTCATTGGAGAAGCCGTGCTGGTGTTCCAGAATCTCAAGATTATTTCTGGGTAGCAATGCTTGGCTCCTCCCTCTGGGCGGAGCATCTCACAATGGGATGCTATAGTTCTTGTCAGTCATGCAGTGACATTCAATAGCCTATTATCAGCAGATGTCTCCCCGAGGAAGGATTAGTTGTAGAAAAAATAAGGAAATCTGCCCACTTAACAGAAGACAACTGCCATACAGATGGCAAATAGAATACAATTTGCTTCGCAATCCAGGACAGACAGTAGTACAATTTGTTGTTATTCCTGAAATATAGCAATCACACCCCAGCCTTCTGGGAGCTTTTGGGCATGCCACTAAGGTTCAGTCCTTGGAGTCATTCCTTCTTGATCTCTGTACAATGCAGAATTTTATTGCTGAAAGAACAGTTGTTTCAGAGGCTGCAGGTAAAGGAAATGAAGAAAAAATTAATTTACACTTAGATTAACTAAATCTGCATTCAGTGAGAAGTAATTCTGTTGCATTAATCTACCTAAGACATGAAAGTAGGGATCATCTTCCTTGTGCAGTTTTCTCATTCTTCCAGCCACTCCCAACTGAAAATCAGCTAGTTTCATTGGGGGCCCAACTTAAATGCCTCTATGCTTCCAGGTGAGGTTGTTTGAAATTATATAACCATCCTAATTATTTTTTCTAATTAATTGTTTAATTAACTTTTAAATTAATTGTTTTAATCACAACCAGTGTATTAGTCTTAAGCAGTGTAATTTTCCACTTTAGCCAGCACGTAGCTAAGCTTTTCCCACAGAGTGCTAGAGTGTGGTTATTAGATTACTGAAACTTTAGGTTTTGCTAAACTAACCCTGACAAGTTTCAATGAACAAAGCCTGGAGGAGCTAAAGTCTGAACACCTGGAATCCAGACTATATAGCCCTCCAAGGATATGTTGAAGTAACCAGAAGATAAAGAAGAGACTAACAAAGACAATTCATTATCTGCTGGAGACTCCCTGTCTGGGAAAAAGATAATAAAAAGAGCGAAAAATGTGGACTAATTAGCATGAGAAGTGAGAAATCAATAACCAATAGAAGACAGAATACTAATTAATGAAGAGAATTATGTAATTTAGAACCACTGAACATTAATTTCTTTGTTTGCTAAAAATGTATAAATAAATGAAAAGTTTTGAAAGTCGTGTGCATGTAGGTGGAGCCATCCCTATGCACCCTGGCCAGAATAAAGTAATGCCTACTCCCTAATACTAAAAAAGAATGTTAGAGAGTTTAATTTATCCCAATATTTTTGGTGACCCAGACGGGACAACTGCTTCTGACATGCCACAGATTCATGGGATTGAGAGAGGCTTTAGCATGCACCAAAGATTTTTCAGGGAGGTCCTCTGATCTAGTGAGTTCAGGGCAAGGCCCCATGGCTTTTATTATAGCATTACTGAAGGCATAAAAGGTATACCTAACCATAAGCTGCAGCTGAAAATCACTGCAGAAATTGAGTTCTATAATACAATTCAGTTATAAAAGTGGTGATACAACCGTAAAAAAGGAGTGCGATATTTGGGTTATTAAAAGGAATCACTAGTGATGATATAATTGGCTATTTTCTATTAAATATAATTGTAAAACTGTGAGTATCAAAGGTTGTGGGTTTGAGTCCTACTGTCTAGTTGGAAAACTATATGAGCAAGAATCAGAAGGTGCACACATGGGTTCAAGTCCTACTTGCCTTTGCATTAGTCGGACACAGTGCTGCATGCACATGAGCCACCTTGTAAAGAGGTTTGCCAGGTGTTCTGCACCTATTAAAACCCTATGATAATTATTAATGCATGAAATGTAAATTATTTTGTAAATGTGTGTTAAAGTATTATTTAGCTTGCCTGACTTGGGGATGCCCATAGTGTATATATATTTAAAAAAGAAAAATTCATTCGCTGTAAGAGTGTTAAATGCAAGTGTTTGTTTATTGTGTAAGTTTTAAAGTATTTGATGTGTATTAAATGTTTGTTTATTGTGAATGTTAGAACATAAATTGTCAAAGCATCTCCTAAGCTAGGCTTGTGTGTTTAGAGTGCTCTCAAATGTTGGCACAGCGAGACTTACTGCTTTAGTGTTAATTATTGAGAGTGTGTTTAATCTTCAGTAATTTTTTAGTAAATGCAAGATCTGGATTTGCATTAATTGTGGCTCTGACACTAAAGTGGTTGTCAGGGAATTAGAGATTTGGTATCATAATGGCATTAGGCTTGTCTTCACAAACCCGGGAAGGGGGAATACCAAGATGTTCACCTTAAAGTTGTATTTTACAACAATGAAAAAAGTTTAAAGGCAGCCCTTTAACTTGGAAACCGTTAACAGAATGCTGTAATTGTTGGTGGCCAGAGTATCCATTAGATGATCAAGAGAAGTGGCCTGTTAATGGTAGTGTGGATTATTATATGGTTTTACAGTTAATGTAATATTGCCAGAGAAAAGAGAGGTGGAACAAAGTGCCTTATGTAGATCTGTTCTTTGAATTGAGAAACAGTCAAGATTTGAGGATGTGTGGTTTGATACCAAGGGAACTGACTGATTCTGTGGTGTTAGCTTTGGAGAAGTACAATAGGCAGAAATCTCCTGAACATGGTTGTCATGTAATACTGGGAAGTGATGTATGAAGCATGGTTGTGCAGGGGAAGAAATTGAACTGTTGGTAGGCCCTGGAAGGAGGTAGAGAGGAGCTGAGGCTGCAGCTGAGGAGGTTCCTCCAGCTGCAGGTGAAGGAAGCACAAGTGGTCAAGCTGACAGAAGAGTGGAAGAAAGGATTTAGGGTTTGGAAAACAATGAAGGGTTTAGTCAGGTGGCAGGGAGAACACATGAAAGAGGAAAGAGAAGGAATGAGGAAAAGGCAGTGATCCAAGCCCCTCTCCAGCAGGCAATGGGGACAGAAGGACTGATTACAGTTAAGGTACCTTTCTCAATGACAGATTTAAGATCTTGAAAAGAATTGGCAGGAACATTTGGGGAAGATCCTGAGAAGGTGGCTAAAATCTTTGAAACCATCATCAAGACTCAGGATCCGGATGGAAACGACATACAGGTAGTTTTAGGTACACTAGGTACACTTCTAACTCCGGGTGAAAGAATTATAGTAATAGCAAAAGCAAGGGAAGAGGTTGAGAGAATGCATGCTCAGAATGTTCAGCAGGGAATGGTGGATTGGCATTTCCCTCTTGCAGATTCCTGGTGGGATCCTAAAAACCTGAGTCAAAGGGAATTATTGATTCAATATCAAAGATTAGTTATATTTGGGATGAAACATGCTATTCCAAAAGCTATAAATATGTCAGTCATATCAAGTGGTCCAAGGAAAAGATGAATCCTCTTCTGATTTTCACCAGTGATTAATGGATGTGGCCAGAAAGTACACTAACTTGGACCCAGAAAGGGAGGGAAATGCGTTACAGTTAGCAGCTTTATTCATGGGCCAATCGGCTCCAGGTATTAAAAAGAAACTTCAGAGACTGGAGGGGGAAGATTCTAGAAACATGAACAGATTATTGGAAACCACCTGCAAAGTATATAATAACTGAGAGAATGTCAAGGAAAGCAGGGATAGGAAATTCATAGCAGCTTTAATGAGCCTGAAAGCCCAGGGGGGAGGATATGAAATAAGGGATCAAGGGAACCCAGAGAGGGGTGGCTCTTATAGTCAGCCTCTAGGTAGAAATCAGTGTGCAAGATGTAAAGAAGAAGGTAATTTGAAATGTGACTACCTATGAAGAAATAGGCACAACCTTGATCAGGCTGCAAGGCTTTTAACAGTAGATGAAGCATGAAGGGAACTGGGGGAGTAATCTCCAGCTGAATCCCTGGTTACCCTGATGCTGGGGAATGAACTGATGGATTTTCTGGTGGATACAGGGGCAATTTACTCTGTTCTAAATACATGTAAAGGAGCTTTTAGCCAAGATACTGTAAATGCCATTGGTGCCACTGGGGAGAATAAAAATCTGCTGGTTTTCCAGCCTTTAAAATTCAAGGTAGGTAGACAGTGGTTATCACATCAATTTCTATGTATGCCTGAATGCCCAATGCCTTTGTTAGGGAGACATTTTAAGTAGATTAAATGCACAAATATTTGAAAATGGACAAATACAAGTATGTATTCCAGTAAGTAAAGCCCTGGAAGCCCAGGTTTTTTATGTTCCTACAGCAACCAAAAGCAACAAGGAATCTCAGAGGAGGTAGAAAATACTGTCACTCCATTGGTGTGGGCTGCTGGAGTTCTAGGGAAATCAAAAGCAGCAGAACCAGTAAGAATAGAGTTTAAACCTAACACCAGACTAGTATGGCAAAAAATATATCCTTTGAAATTAGAAGCTAGAAAAGGGTTAGAGGAATTAATTGCTACATTTGTGCAACATGGATTACTAGGGGAATGTGAGTCAGAATATAATACTCCTATCCTACCGGTAAAGAAGCCACATACTAATGAATACAGGCCAGTGCAAGATCTCAGTGCTATTAATAAAATAGTGCAAGACATACACCCTGTGGTAGCAAATCTTTATACACTTTTAACTACAATTAAGGAATCTGATAAATGGTTCACTTTTGGATCTTAAGGATGCTTTCTTCTGCATATCCCTTGACACTGAAAGTCAACCCTTGTTTGCCTTTGAATGGGAAATAAAACCCAATTAACATGGACTGTTCTCCCTTGAGGATTCAAAAATAGCCCCACTTTGCTTGGAAACCAATTGGCAAAAGAATTGGAGATAGGGAAAAAGGAGAACAAAGAAATCACTTGTTGCAGTATGTAGATGATATTTTAATTGCTACAGGAACTCACGCTGGATGCATTGAAATGACTGTAAGTTTACTAAACGTTTTGTGACAAGCTGCCTACAGGGTATCCAAGAAGGGCCAAATTGCAAAAGAGCATGTTATATATCCAGAATTTACCATTTCCTGACACTAACATTTTTAGGAATGGCTGGTTGGTGTCAGCTATGGATTCCTAATTATGGACTGTTAGTAAGACCTTTATATGAGTTTCTGAGAAACTCTAAGGAGGTATTACAGTGGACTCAGAATGCCATATAGCTTTCAGAGACTTAGAGACCTCTAATATGAGTCCCTGTGTTGGTATTACCTGACTTGACCAAACCTTTTGTGTTGTTGTAGAGACGGACATGACATACACTGAGCAACATATTAAAGGCCTCTTTTATTGCTGCATGTTCTCTTTTTATACATTTATTAACAAAGCACGTTTCTTAACAAAACGTGTAATTAAATCATCGGTCACAATAAAACTGCTCATTGTGTTCATTGGTACAAAGCAATTTGCGTGAACATATTTGGCAAACATTTACAAAAATTTTAAGGCACATATTCATTCTGTTTCTCTAACTGCAAATATCCCTTGTTTATTGCTGTTCTCTCGGTTCCCATGAAAACAACCTTGTCTTCTTCCTTTCTGGGGTATGTGGACAGTTTTTTATTGAGACATCGTTGATGGGAAAAGAGACATGAGAAAATACATCTGAGAAAGCAACAGCTGCCTAATTCAAAGACACAGTTTCTTTGAGCAAGAAGTTGTTTAAGAAAATATGTGATAACAGGAGGTAAAAAAGAAGCCACAAACATCCTGAGAAAGGTGGGATTGACTTTTTATAGCTGACCAATAGTGAGCTATAATTTTGCAATATGTATGAGCCTTATTACTGTGATTATAAAAGTGTTTCTGTTAATCAATAAATCCGAGACTTGTCGATCATCATCGGATGAGCAATGTCTCCCGTCAACCTCGTCAGGGGTAAACACAAATTTTATCAACTTCTGCTAACTCAGTCTTTTGGCTCACAGACTAGCTGTCAGCCGTCTCCACACTTTTGAGCTGTTTGTGCATTAATGCTTATACCTTGCATTAGGTGTGCTACATCAGAGGTTGGGGACGTGGAAAAGAGCTGTAAGATATTTTTCCAAACAACTGGACAATGTAAGTAAGAGATGGCCCACCTGCCTTAGAGCTGTAGCAGCAACTATCCTTTTAATAGAAGAAGTCCAGACATTGACCATGGGCCAGAAAATAATTGTTTATGTTCCACACATGGTTATATCTGTTTTAGAACAAAAGGGAGTCACTGGTTATCCTCAAGTCGAATGCTTAAATATCAAGTTTTCCTGTTGAAACAGGATGATGTGGAACTGAAAATTACTACTGTCTTGAATCCAGCTATGTTCCTTGAATCTGTACCAGAATGCCAAGAAGCCTTACAACATTACTGTCTTCTAACTATTGAGCAAGTTTACTACAGCAGAGAAGGTTTAAGGGATACTCCAGTAGAAGATTCAGACTGGGAACTGCTCACAGATGGGAGAAGTTTTGTGTGTGAAGGAAAGTGGAAATGTGGGCATGCAGTAATGATCCAAACCGAGGTAACTGAAGTCTATCTGTTACCACCTCTGCACAAAAAGCTGAGTTAATCACTCTGTGGCGATCCCTAGAATTGTCTGAAGGTAAGAAGGTCAACATATGGACTGGTTCTAACTATGCATTTGGAGCAGTACATGCCCATGGAAAAGAAAGAGGGCTCCTTTCCAGCACAAGGATCTCCTGTCAAATATGGAGACATTATTAGACAATTACCAGAAAGTGTTCAATTACTAAGTAAAGTGGCTCTCACGCATTGTGTAGCTCATCAGTTTGGAAATATGCCGACTAATGTAAGAAATTGATTAGCAGATAAAATTGCTAAAGAGGTAGCAGAGAAAAGCATCCTAATAGTTGCTTCTTCAAAATGTGTGAACCTTTCAAATGTAACCCCAGAATAGCAAGCCCAAGATAAAAAGCCAGCTGAAGTTTTCAGTGACAGGGTCTTACCAGAGCAGAGTAGAGCTGGAGAATCACCTCCCTTGACCTCCTGGCTACCTTGCTTTTGATGCAGCCCAGGACGTGATTTGCTTTCTGAGCTGTGAGTGGGCGTTGCCAGTTCATGTTGAGCTTCTCCTCAACCAACACCCGAGTCCTCCTCAGGGCTGCTCTCAATGACTTTTTCTCCCAGTCTGTACTCATGTCTGGAATTGCCCTGACCCAGGTGCAGCACCAATGGCTATGACCGCAAGCCCATGTTCCCGAGCTTCCCAGGGTTATCGAGGAAAGCCTCCTGCCCTTAGAAGGGTTCATCTGGAGGACGACTATCTCCCTGGGGAAAGGTAATGCCCGGAGAGATGCGGAGCGGCGGCAGCTGGGCCTGCCCACTCCAGACCACACTTCCCGGCATGCCTCGTGGTGGTGCTGCCTCACCCTCCGTGCCTCATCTGCGCATGTGCAGCGGGCCGCGCTGGAGACGTAGTAGTTGGAAGTGGGTGGTAGCAGTGGATGCCCGCGCCTGTGCTGTGCGGGGGCTGTGGGCGGCGGCCGTTGCGGGGAATGGGCTCTGTGGCGGGGGCGTGGTTAACCGCACCCGTGGAAGCCGTCTTGGCGGCTAGCCAGGCCCGCTGAGGTACTAGGGCCATGGTACTGGCCGCCTCAGCGTTGAGATGCGACAGGACGAGCGGACGGCTGCCGCAGGCGATGTAAGCGGGGCATTAGCAGTACCTCTGGGTCCGCCCCAGCGCAGGGGTTGGCTAGGCGGCCGAGGTGCGTGGGCGGGTGGACCGCCGGGATTCTTCTCCGTTCCTGACCTTCAGTGCCGCTCCGAAAGGGGCGGGAGTGCAGGGAGTTGCTACACTCCCCGCAATATCCTGATTGTCCTGGTGGCCACCGTTACCTCGTGGCTCGGCACCATATCACGACAGAGGCTTGCACTTGTGCTGTAACACCGTCGCTGCAGAGAGTTCCCGGTGCCGCCGGCTCTACAGGGTGTCCACTCCCGGGATGATACTGATATCGACCAGACAATAAACTTTCTAACACAATTTGAAGCATTAGAAAGCAGGCATTCTTTATCAGCGCTGTGTATCTCCTTTAATCTGATGTGTGTGTGGGGAAATTTGACAACGGGGTATTTATTCCATCATAATCATACGTATTAATTACAATGTACCTTCTAGCTAATACATAAACATCAGTTTTCCTAGTACTAATTTGCATGTGTTCGGAAGTCCTTTTATGGTCCTAGAGGGTCATCTAAAGGGGTCTCTGGTCGTCGTAATCACTGAATCTTTCGATAGTTGTAGTGGATAGGGTTAGGCGCTCGGAAAATCTCGCGATGTCACGGAAAGCAGTAGAGTTACACTCCCCCTAACACCTAGTGATAAAGGATCACCCAAGAATGTAGTCCCCCCTAACATTTGTATCTTTTTACTTCCTACTAACCAATTACAGTAAAGTAAGACCCCCTGACGTAGAGAAAAAACTAACAGAGTATAAAACCCGATGAGGCGAGACAATAAAGGTCTCGAACCGTCCACCATACTGGTGTCTGCGTGTGTTCTTGGCCCGAGTGACCCTGAAGGTTGTGGGTTGCCGTGCCGTTCCTCAGAGCCAGGTCACCTCACCTTGCATTGGAAGGCAGCAATTGGTGCCGACACCCGGGATCGAACCAGCGCCCGGGGAACGGGAATCCACCTGGAGAGAGGACGGCGGCTGCACAGCTGGCCTAGTGCAGCGGGAGGGGACACCCTCGAATCATGGAGGCGATCGCAAAGGTACTGAGTGAAATGCATACACAATGGGGAATCGATTGTAAGCTTAAGGATATGACTCTCGCATTGCCGAGATTGATTAAGCTGGGGGCTATAGAGAGCCCTGTGGATATTTTACACCCAGAGGTGTGGGATAATTGTACGAAAACCCTAGCTGAGGACACTATGTGTTCAGGCTCGGGGAAAGCCCTAAAATCATGGGGAAAAGTCATCCAAGCTCTGCAAAAAGCCCGACAAAAGCAGGAAGCTTGGCAAACTGCCAGAAGTTGTTTGATAGCCACTCCGCAGCTTGGGGTTGGGGCAGCGACACAGACCACCACGGAAAGTGATCAGATTGCAGACGGGGATGTGCGGGGGCCAGGCGCGTCCCACCTCCCCCCGAGCCCGAGCCCAAAATCCCCGGGAGACCCCCCAACCCCCCCGCGGAGCCCGCCAGACCCCGGCCCCCCCTCGGAGCCTCTCAACAAAACCATGGCCCCTCCACCCGCTCCCCCCCCGCCGATCGCCGACCCGGCACAGGAGGCAGGGCAACGGGTGCAGTGTTTTTGGGGGGGACTGACAGAGGAGGCGCGGGAAGCGGCGGGACGGTCAGAAACCACCCGGACCGATGCAATCTCCCCCCCGCCGTATGGGCTTGAAGATGGCCGCCGGCCACATGGTCCGGGCGGAAGAGAAGAGGAGACAAAGGGCGGAAATGGACTCAGCCCACTTAACATCGCATGCGCGGGAGAGCGGGGAGGGGGGGCGGTCCCTGCAGTGAGGGGTGAGACCACTCAGAGCGCTCTGTTCAAATTAAGCCCACATAAGGCAAAGACCTCCCCCAGCAGGAGGCGGGGAGACCCCAGGGGGAGGGAACGGTCCGCCCCCCGCAGGAGGGGGCGGGGGTGGAGCCCAAAGAAAAAGGAGAGCAGCCCGGAAGTGCTCAGCCATTCCACATCCGACTCCAGCTCAGACTCGAACCGGGACGAGTCCGAGGGGGAGTCGGAAAGCTCCGATTCGGATTCCAGCCTTGACAGAGGGAGAGCAGCAGCATATAAGGTCTCTAGTCGCAGCACTCCCACATGGGTGAAGGGGTCATCAGAGAAAAACCGGACCCCGCTCACAGACTGGCGAAAAATAAAGATAGCCTGCGCCGAATACACCCCCTCAGCCAAGTTAGTGTTCCCTGTCCGTGTGGGGGGGGCAGGCGAAAACCAAAGAAGGACCTATAGTCCAGTGAATCCAAAAGAGGTACAGGCAATTATTAAAGCGATCGCAGACAAGGGAATTAATTCTGCCATGGTTTCCACACTTATTGATAGCGTTTTTGGAGGTGATGATATGCTACCCTTTGATATAAAACAGACTTGCAGGCTCATCTTTGATGGGGCAGGGATGATTGTTTTTAAACAGGAATGGGAAGATAATTGTGCTAAACAGCCAGCTTTGGTAACAGGGGCAGAACACCCTCTGCATGGCTCCAGCTTACAGAGGCTAATGGGAACAGATGCCACCATGATAACACCTCAGGCACAGGCTGAAGGCCTGAGGGCTCACGAGGTCATGACAACAACCCGAGCTGCCCGGGAAGCCATCCGTGCTGCTTCCAAGGTAGTGGCCAAACCCTCACAGTGGTCTACCATAAAGCAGAGTGAAAGTGAAAGCTTCACTCAGTTTGTGGACAGGCTTCAGACAGCGTTAGATTCCTCCTCACTGCCCCCAGAAGCTAAGGGCCCCGTGCTGGCAGACTGCCTACGCCAGCGATGCAACTCAGCCACCAAGGACATTCTAAGATCACTGCCACCTGGGGCCAACATAGCAGACATGATCAGACACGTGGCAAGGGAGGAACACCTTGCTCCCATCCAAACAGCAGTCCACACCGCAATAACCAGTATGATGACATGCTCTGAGTGTGACCAGGCAGGGCACGTGGCAGTGAACTGCCCCCAGTCAGGATGCCCACCAGAAACTGTTCCACCACACCAGGAGAGATTCAAGGGACCATGGTGGGCATGTGAAAGACAGGAAGAATACTAAGTGGGTGGTCCCATCCGCATCTGACATGTAGGTTTGCCAGAAGTCTGGAGTGAGTCCCTGTGTGTTCCTTGCCAAATTCAATGACTCTAACGACTTTTGTGTCCAAGTTCTGATTGTCTCTAGGGTCCTGTGCCACTCTGATCACCTGTATCACCTTTTCGAAGAACCCAGCCGGCTCCACAAAAATCCATATCCTTTCTGGAGAAGTCAGTCTCCTCACTCTCAGAAGTGATCCTGCAGAACAGGAGAGGACTGGACCTCCTGCTCATGCAGCAAGGGGGCCTGTGTGCTGCCCTGAAAGAGGAATGCTGCTTCTATGCAGACCACATGGGAGTCGTAAGAGACTCCATGACAGAACTCCGAAACAGACTGGCTCAGAGGCAAAAAGACAGGGAAGCCCAACAGGGCTGGTTCGAGTCCTGGTTCAATCAATCACCATGGCTAACCACTCTGATTTCTACCCTAATAGGTCCATTGACAATGCTGCTTTTAGCTGTCACCTTCGGACCATGCCTGCTGAACAAGCTGGTCTCATTCATTCAGACCCGCCTGGAACGGGCCAACATCCTGTTCATAGGCCGGCAACAACTTCTGTGAATCCGACCAGGGAACACTGCCAGTCACAAGATTTTCTACCGAACCTCTTTCTCTGTCAACAACCTCATGCCTCATCTCAGTACCTATGTATATGACTACTTCGTTCATTTATAGAAAAGGGGGGGGAGATGTAGTGGATAGGGTTAGGCGCTCGGAAAATCTCGCGATGTCACGGAAAGCAGTAGAGTTACTCTCCCCCTAACACCTAGTGATAAAGGATCACCCAAGAATGTAGTCCCCCCTAACATTTGTATCTTTTTACTTCCTACTAACCAATTACAGTAAAGTAAGACCCCCTGACGTAGAGAAAAAACTAGCAGAGTATAAAACCCGACGAGGCGGGACAATGAAGGTCTTGAACCGTCCACCATACTGGTGTCTGCGTGTGTTCTTGGCCCGAGTGACCCTGAAGGTTGTGGGTTGCCGTGCCGTTCCTCAGAGCCAGGTCACCTCACCTTGCATTGGAAGGCAGCAGATAGTATAGACGAACTTTCCTTTAACTTTTTCTTTGGCCATGCACTGTTGCTTCTTCTTACATAACTTGCCAAAAAACCCCCACTATAGTCTTCATCTGTTTCTCCACTGATTTCAGCAACGTTTATCATCCTGTGTGCACACCTTTACATTCTTTTATCGTTTTTGCTAACTAGTCCTTAAGCTCTATCCAGCAACTCCAGGGGAAGAGAAAGTTTCTATTTTAAGGGGCACTGGCACATACTGTGCCCCCACCTGGGTGCTCCCTGCCAGGGACTCCAGGAATCTTTCAGGGTTCGGAGGTTGTGCTTGCTGTCCCTTTGTATGTGCCCAAATATAGAATGAGAAGGGTTCATACCTGTATTTCTCATTTTGTTTTCTTAGTAGCATTTATTATTAATGAAAAGACTATAAAATGACATAATTTCCATTCTGCTTTTGTGAAACAACATTTTCTAGTTCTCAGTGGTTACTGCTGCAGTAAAACAGGTCTGTTCAGGCTCATTTTGGTTCCTGTTCACTCTTGCTAGTTTGTTTTCATACTTCTAAAAGCTAATATTTAAGAAAATTGGTAAATAGTTTAAATGAGAATTTGTACCTTAATTATTAGGCTTTGTATTATCTTGTATACTTTCATGCCAAGCACTGTTGTTTGTTTGTTCTTTTGTACTGTCAATTCCTAAGTAAAAAAATGTTGAAGTTGCTCCATTTGGGGTGACTGAAAAATTGTTATTGCTCCTTAAATTGCCAGGATCTTGGAAAGTCCCCCTTCTGTTCTCTCCCTGGACTGTTTTCTCTCTTTACATTGCTGCTGCATCAGGAAAAGCCTATGGACAGCCCGAGGAATAATGGGCCCTGCTCAGCACTCTCACCTGGCTGAAGGAACCATCAGCTCCTTCTCTTCCAGTCCTGTGCTGATGCTTTACTAGCACAGCTTCTAATGCTTAATATTTTCTGGTAAATTTAGTAGAAAAGTATTTATAGCAAATTATTACTAAACTTGAGTGGCTCTGGTATTTCCAGTGATTTTACCAGATTAATGGAGGATGTCAGGATGTTTTTAACATGCTGATGACTGACTGAAGGTATTCAAAGGAAGAAATTCTGTTTCCTGGCCAATGAACTGTTGTCCAAGTGGATGGTTAAAGATGATAATGATATTTCTTCAAAGTGTACTCTCTAGAGTGGGAAACCTATTGCACACTTTACAAGTATAATTTCATTTGCAATAGATCTTGATGATAGGCAATATAAATCATGATATATAGTATAATATAAAATTAGGTGTACATGGAAAACATATTTTGCCTTCTGTGCAATATGTATTTTTAATGCTGTACATGGATTTCTAGCTGTGGGAAACATTTAAAGCAGAGGTAGGTAGCTCTGTTGTAAAAATATGCATAATGACCAATTGTGGAAGAGTACAGATGCCAAAATAATTGTATAATCTTTGAAATAGAGCAAAATATACCAGTATACAAAGAAATGCAGACCTTCTAATTAACATGTAAGCATTTGTTTGAGGCTTAAAAGGCAGTTGAATTTTTCTTTTTGAAACGTCACATTGGCAATTGGACAGCTTTTATTTATGTTTGAGAGTGAAATAGGGAGAAAATCTTTATGTGTAATAGTAATCTTAACACCCCTTCCATAAAGCATTAACTTTACCAAGGTAGTAGCTACTTAGATTATAAAATTGTGCTAGGTTTAGCATGACTTTTGTCACATCCAGCTCAGCTGCCCAATTGTGGTAGAAACTGAATCAGTTACTATGAATTGTTTTTAGGTGAGGGACAAATTAATAATCATAAAACATTTTCATATCAAACAGAATCTCCAGCACTATATAATCCATCATACATTATCAGGTAGCTGGTGTAAAATCATGGTTTTGAAAGCAATTTCTGTATTTGTTGTGATAAAAGTCTTTGGCTACTGGAAGAAGATATGGTTAAACCAGTAGTAGTTGTACTGATATGCAGTATATTCGTAAGCTATAAAGTCAGGTCTCAGTATGGGTTGTGCATAATTTTGATTAGTCTTTTTTTTAAGGTCCACATTCCCCTGAGATTCTTGTTTAAAATTCAATTCGTTCTTCTAATTTTACAGTTCCAGTACAGCTGTCCTTCAAGCAGCAGGAATCTCACTGGTGAGGGCAAACAAAACTTTTTTAAAATATCTGCCCACTGCAAAGAGCAGTGTTAGTATTTGATTGTTCACTTCTTGAAGGTTTTGGAAAATATACACTTAAATAGTTATTTAACAGGTGGAGAGAAATTAAGTCTTCTAATGGTGTTTTGCTAATTGGATTAAAGAAATTATTTCTGTATGTATTCCAGAAAACACTCGCTTTGTTTGAATTCTGACTTAAACTTGGGATGTAAGAGTAAAGATAGAGGTAATTTTTTTTTTAATTTCTCCCACACCACCTCTCCTTCCCCACTATGATAGGATGTATTTCTAAAACTGATGCTACCATTCTACTCTCAGATTAGTAGTGTTATAGATGAGTAATGTGATGGTTGGCTCTCACAATTAAGAGATGGATATTATGTGTATATTAAGAGAAGTTTTGTAGATGTATAGTGATGTTATTGTAATATGTCCTCCCACAGTCCTCTTTCCCCTCCCCCTTGTAATAGCCTTGGTAGTCAAGGCAATTGGGGAGGGCTGGCTTGTTACCAGGAGGCACGGCATGACGACACCTGACTTCCAATCAAGATGTAAGAAAGTAATCTCCAATAATGGGTAGCAGAGAAGGAGTTGACTGACAAAACTTTGGGAGGGACTAAGGGTATAAAAGGCAGAGCATCCATTTTGTAAATGAGCATGTAGCTGCTGGTCATGGAGACTTCCAGAGCTGTAATTTTTCCTTATTCTGTCCTTTGTTGTATTTTTGTTAAGGCTTAATGTGAAAAACGCCAATCACTTGTTTTTAAAATTTTAAAAGTTTAATAGTAATAAAATGGTTATAAAAATAGTAATAGAATTAGAGTAATAATAATTTGGACAATTTGGATTAGGACAATATGAGACAACAAAACCAAAGAGTTACGGACAGTCCGGGTACCTCTTTCTGGGCAGCATAAGCCCGAAAAAGGACCTGCGTTAACAGAGGATTAACCCTTAAAAGCACTAGCCTGTTGCATATTCATACATCTCATACATGATGCATAAATTCCATTCAAACAAAGGATTCTGTCTGATCAGTGTCAACTTCTTCCTCTTGATCCTAACGGCATCTTCATGACTGAGCAAGGCGGGAAGAAGTTCATTTCTTCTGATAATGGAGCAATAAATTCTCTTTCTCTGAAAGATTCAGGTGTCCTGTAGCTGCTATCTGATGTGAGTACCTCATTCCTTTCTTTAAAAAATATCCCACATACATAGTTTCTATTTTAACTACAAAAGTTACCTTTTAACTACAAAACTGCATTTACAATGCTATTAAAATGTTAATACAGCACTACTAATTAATACAACATAATACATATAGTAAATATCTGCGTAGAGCCATATAATATGCACTTTTCGCATTTAATAAACCTTTGAAATGTTAAAAGTGAATGTCGTTTCTCACAGTAGGCTTGGTGCAGTAATTATTTCATAAAATGTTATTTAGGACTTATGTAGGTAGTCAGAAAAAATTATGTAGTTTTTGCAGCTTTGAATTTTGTTAATTCATTATAAATTTTAGAGACTTCTAAACATTAGGGAGATTTGGCCACAAATGCCGTGTTTCAGTGTGGAACCATAACTAGCAACATTAGACATGAGCAAAATTAAAGGGTCCCTAACAGATCTTGTGGAATTTTATATTAATGAACTAGAGATATGTTTTGTTGCATGTGTGTAAATTAGACAAAGAAGTACTTAAATGCTATAAATGCATATTTACCTTTAAAAGTTCTGAAAAACTCCAATCACTTGTTTTTGAAATTTTAAAAGTTTAATAGTAATAAAATGGTTATAAAAATAGTAATACAATTAGAGTCATAATAATTTCGACAATTTGAATTAAGACAATATGAGACAACAGAAACAAAGAGTTACGGACGTCTGGGTACCTTTTTCAGGGCAGCACAAACCCGAAAAAGGACACCCGTTAACAAAGGATTAACCCTTAAAAACAATAGCCTGTTGCATATTCATACACTTCATACATGATGCATAAATTCCATTCAAACACAGGATTCTGTCTGGTCAGTGTCAACTTCTTCCTTCTAATCCTAACAGCGCCTTCAAGGCGGGAAGAAGTTCATTTCTTCTGATAAGAGGGCAATAAATTTTTTTTCTCTGAAAGATTTAGGTGTCCTGTGGCTGCTATCTCACTGCAAGTCCTTTCTGTTAAACAAAGCATCCTACATAGCACAGTTTCCATTTTAACAATCTTTATAACCTAAAACTATATTTAACACAGTACTTAAGAGAATTAATACAGCATTACTTCCTAAGACAACACATATAATATTCATTTTAATATTTGCAAAAAGCCAATCATCAAATACGCATGCATTTTTCACAAAGTTAAATGGAAGCTCTTTCAATTTTTTGACATAAAGATGTTTGTCGCTATCAGACACAAAGGAACACGAGCACACACCTCTCTCAAGGTGAAGGAAAAAAGGGACGTTTATTTTTCTGACTCCAATATTTATAGTCTTACAAACGTGACAGCGGATTGGAGGGTGACAGTGACACCTCTCCAATTACACTGGTTACACCAACAGTCCATCAACTCTCTCCTCCTCCATTGAAGGAATGCAAACAGTAAGTTATTTACAAGAAAGTGCGTGAGAAAGTTCCCTACAAGAATGTCAACATCAGAAGGCTTAGAAAATCTTAAAAAAACAGGGTGACAGATGTTTGTGGGATTTGCATCCTATCAGCAAAAGCTTCTTCAGGAGGTTTAATATATAACTGCTGTGAAAAATGACCTGCTAATATTGACTTTCGCATTTATGTATTAGCTTATGCACGTTGCTAGTGATTATAAGTATTTTAGAAAGAGCATCAACTATAACTCTTTTTAGCTGCTTGTTAATATAATCTATAAGCTTAAGTATGCACTGTGTTACTCATAGAAATAGTAGTGTAATAAATATAATATCTATGTATCACTTATGGAAATAATAGTGTGATGAATGTATTGTAATATGTACCTTAGCAAAACATTAAAAAAAAGGCTTTTGTGTAACTAAAAAACAGTGTAAGGCCATCCACTGACCAATCTGTCCAAGTGATAACTGTGACACAAACCAGAGCACCTGAGGAGAATTAGAGAATACCATGTTAAATTTAAGGAGGACATACTGAATCCCTATCAGAGGATGTAAAACTGCAGGATGGAGATGAAACAGAAATTTTAGAAGTTCACTTGAATTAACAAAATGAATTAACCTTTTACTTAAGAAACCTCTGCCATAGTACAAAGGGCATAAGAAATGCAAATTTCTGAAGCTTCTTGCATAAAGAACTGACGAGGTAGATGGGAGACTTGAAAGTGTACCAGTACAAAAAAGATGTCTCATTGTGTTCTACATGTTTCAGGAAGGTCTGCAGAGTGTTTAGCAAGAAGGAAAAGAAAGTTGTTTAAAACTCCCTACATTCGAAAGTTATTGTAAATGGAAAATGCAGGAGAGCGGACTGGTACTGTTTTCTCTCAGTTTGCAAGCTGGGCACACAATCCCAGTGTTGTACAGCCATTAGCTTTGTAGTGCACTGCAACTTCGTCTTGAAGTAACTCTTGTCACCTACATCTAAGCAGAAAGCTTTTTCTCTATGTCTCGCAAGGTGAAAGTGTACCAGTACAAAAAAGATGTCTCATTGTGTTCTCGATGTTTCAGGAAGGTCTGCAGAGTGTTTAGCAAGAAGGAAAAGAAAGTTGTTTAAAACTCCCTACATTCGAAAGTTATTGTAAATGGAAAATGCAGGAGAGCGGACTGGTACTGTTTTCTCTCAGTTTGCAAGCTGGGCACACAATCCCAGTGTTGTACAGCCATTAGCTTTGTAGTGCACTGCAACTTCGTCTTGAAGTAACTCTTGTCACCTACATCTAAGCAGAAAGCTTTTTCTCTATGTCTCGCAAGGTGAAAGTGTACCAGTACAAAAAAGATGTCTCATTGTGTTCTACATGTTTCAGGAAGGTCTGCAGAGTGTTTAGCAAGAAGGAAAAGAAAGTTGTTTAAAACTCCCTACATTCGAAAGTTATTGTAAATGGAAAATGCAGGAGAGCGGACTGGTACTGTTTTCTCTCAGTTTGCAAGCTGGGCACACAATCCCAGTGTTGTACAGCCATTAGCTTTGTAGTGCACTGCAACTTCGTCTTGAAGTAACTCTTGTCACCTACATCTAAGCAGAAAGCTTTTTCTCTATGTCTCACAATGTGAAAGTGTACCAGTACAAAAAAGATGTCTCATTGTGTTCTACATGTTTCAGGAAGGTCTGCAGAGTGTTTAGCAAGAAGGAAAAGAAAGTTGTTTAAAACTCCCTACATTCGAAAGTTATTGTAAATGGAAAATGCAGGAGAGCGGACTGGTACTGTTTTCTCTCAGTTTGCAAGCTGGGCACACAATCCCAGTGTTGTACAGCCATTAGCTTTGTAGTGCACTGCAACTTCGTCTTGAAGTAACTCTTGTCACCTACATCTAAGCAGAAAGCTTTTTCTCTATGTCTCGCAAGGTGAAAGTGTACCAGTACAAAAAAGATGTCTCATTGTGCTCTCTATGTTTCAGGAAGGTCTGCAGAGTGTTTAGCAAGAAGGAAAAGAAAGTTGTTTAAAACTCCCTACATTCGAAAGTTATTGTAAATGGAAAATGCAGGAGAGCGGACTGGTACTGTTTTCTCTCAGTTTGCAAGCTGGGCACACAATCCCAGTGTTGTACAGCCATTAGCTTTGTAGTGCACTGCAACTTCGTCTTGAAGTAACTCTTGTCACCTACATCTAAGCAGAAAGCTTTTTCTCTATGTCTCACAATGTGAAAGTGTACCAGTACAAAAAAGATGTCTCATTGTGTTCTACATGTTTCAGGAAGGTCTGCAGAGTGTTTAGCAAGAAGGAAAAGAAAGTTGTTTAAAACTCCCTACATTCGAAAGTTATTGTAAATGGAAAATGCAGGAGAGCGGACTGGTACTGTTTTCTCTCAGTTTGCAAGCTGGGCACACAATCCCAGTGTTGTACAGCCATTAGCTTTGTAGTGCACTGCAACTTCGTCTTGAAGTAACTCTTGTCACCTACATCTAAGCAGAAAGCTTTTTCTCTATGTCTCGCAAGGTGAAAGTGTACCAGTACAAAAAAGATGTCTCATTGTGTTCTACATGTTTCAGGAAGGTCTGCAGAGTGTTTAGCAAGAAGGAAAAGAAAGTTGTTTAAAACTCCCTACATTCGAAAGTTATTGTAAATGGAAAATGCAGGAGAGCGGACTGGTACTGTTTTCTCTCAGTTTGCAAGCTGGGCACACAATCCCAGTGTTGTACAGCCATTAGCTTTGTAGTGCACTGCAACTTCGTCTTGAAGTAACTCTTGTCACCTACATCTAAGCAGAAAGCTTTTTCTCTATGTCTCACAATGTGAAAGTGTACCAGTACAAAAAAGATGTCTCATTGTGTTCTCTATGTTTCAGGAAGGTCTGCAGAGTGTTTAGCAAGAAGGAAAAGAAAGTTGTTTAAAACTCCCTACATTCGAAAGTTATTGTAAATGGAAAATGCAGGAGAGCGGACTGGTACTGTTTTCTCTCAGTTTGCAAGCTGGGCACACAATCCCAGTGTTGTACAGCCATTAGCTTTGTAGTGCACTGCAACTTCGTCTTGAAGTAACTCTTGTCACCTACATCTAAGCAGAAAGCTTTTTCTCTATGTCTCGCAAGGTGAAAGTGTACCAGTACAAAAAAGATGTCTCATTGTGTTCTACATGTTTCAGGAAGGTCTGCAGAGTGTTTAGCAAGAAGGAAAAGAAAGTTGTTTAAAACTCCCTGTCGTAGACATCCTTTGTGAGAAATCTTTTCTTAGGATTTCTCCTTGCTGGAGCTCACAGGCTTTCCAGCAAATGTAAACAATTATTATCTGCTGCTGTGGAATGCAACAGATTCACCTGTGGTTGGATGGTCAGCAGATGTTTGGATCTGCTGACCATTCACAGTCAGAACTGCTATCGCTCTGTGCTGGGATACAGACATTGTTATTCATTCCTTTCTATCTCTCTGTTAGCTTAGCAGCTTCAGAAGAAGCCTCTGCCTTTCTATCTTTATGTAGTATAGGTTTAATGTTATATATATATCATAATATAATAAATATAGCCTTCTGATCATGGAATCAAGAGTCTGTCTCATCCATCCATCTACAAACCCCTGCCACACCGGCAACAACTGGTGACCTCGACTGAAGAGGACACTGATCACAGAAGTGGATCTTGCCAGGAGCTGGAGAGCTGAAGATCCTGATTTTGGACTGAGTTCACAGCCAAGGCTGACCACAGTGAGAACCTGAGAAGCCCTGAGGAAGATGTATGAAAATCCTAGCAGCATCGTGCAGTTGGCCAGGAGTTGCTGGACACTGTGTCAAGGTACTGTTGGTTTTTCCCCTCCTGAAGAGGTGGCCATTCGAAATTCGTGGCTATTGCTCTGGAGATTTCCTCCTTCAGAGGCTGAGGTCTCATTCTCTCCTTCAGAGGAGAAACTTATTGCCCTCTGGCAAAAATGGGGTGAAGAGGATGGAATTCTTGGAGTTCTTCTATTAGAAAGGCATTTTTATGATTTTTTTCGATGGGCAAAGCTTTTTGGGTTTTTTACAAATGTGTTATATGCCCTTGATATTTTTGTGTGGGAGTGCATGGGCTCCATTTTTCAATTTTTTTTGGACCGAGGTTTGGAATATCCTCGGATTTATCTAACATTTAAAATTCTTTTCCCGGTGTTGGAACGGAGAGCAGCTGTTTTTCCCTGGATTGCTAGGTTGAACGGCCTAGCTCCGTTTCCCCCGACTTTAGCGGGAGGAGACCCTTTGGAGGGAGATGAACTGCTACTCCTGAGCCCCCCTGAACCCAAGCAGGAGGGCCAAATTCCGGCCGAACCTCAGAAAGTTTTTTTCTCTGCGTTGTCTGAGCATGCTCAGGAAGATTGGTCTCTTCCCCCCCCTTCCTTCTCTCCGGGGGATGAGGAGTCGGCCGTGCCGCTCCGGCCAGCCCCGTGGGCCCCGCCCCAGCCAGAGCTGCGGGCGGCACCGGTGCACGGGGCCCCACAGCCCGCCCCGCGGGTGCCGCCCCGGCCTGCTCCGAGAACACGGCAGCGAACCCCGCCTCCCGGGCCGGAGGGGCCCCGACCCGCGCCGCGGGTGCTTCCCCGTCGGGTCCCTCCCACGGCCGCCCCCCAGCCAGCGCCGAGAAAGCGGCGGGCGGCCCCGCCCGCGGCCGCGCGGGGGTTGCTCGGTGACGGAGTTGCAGCAGAGCAGAGTGATCCTGTCCCGCCGCCGCTGCCGCCCCCCGACGCAGCCGACCCCGTGCCGTCTCCCGCCGAGCCGTTTCCCGACGCTGAGACCAGCGCTGAGCCCGCGCGACCCTCGGAGTGCTCCTCTGTCCCGCCGCCGCTGGCGGCAGCTGCGGCAGCGGCTCCTGCACCCAGCGTGCTTTCCTTGCCAAGTTCTTCGGACTGTCCCGGGGCTGCCCCTGCGGGGGGAGCCGGGACAGGGGAACAGGGCTCCGCCCTCTCCTTCCGAGGAGGAGGCATGGCCCGGCAACTGGGGGCAGGGGCAACCCGGCTGCCGGTGTTCAAAATCAGCATTTTCGCCGGGTTTGGGGGTGTTTTTTCAGGGGTCGCCCCTTGCAGACTGGTATCTCTGCCACCCCTGGCGAGCTCCAGCTGCGAGGCAACTGTGGGTTCCGAAAAGCCTGCCTCTGCTCCCCAGCCCGAAAGGGGTGAGGATGTTGCATTGCAGAGGCAGACGGCACAGCCAGGAGCGACCATCGCTCGTTTGCTGTGGGGAACAAACATTCCTACACCTGAGATAACCATTCTTGGGACTTCCGTTCCCCCATTGCCGGCAAGGCTCGATTTTGGGGGAAGAAAGCCTGTGGCCACCCACTTTGCCACTGTACTGGCAGCAGGATGCCAGGCTGTGGGAATGCTGACCTTGCCTCGGGGCCTGGGCCTGGGCTGTCTGACTTGGCTTCTTGGCCCAGGTCCACCTCCCGGCCTTCTGTTGGTTTTGGGGGTGTTGCCCCCCCCTTCTGGTCCTGGGCCACCTTTCTGTGGGCCAGGTGTGGCGTTCCTCATCCTTCCACATGGGCCAGGGCCCCCCAGGGCTTTTTCTGGCCGCTGCTGCTGCTGCTCTTTCTGATTTGATTTACAAAAAAAAAAAAAAAAAAAAAAAAAAAATTTAAATTAAATATAAAGGGTTGAAACAGCTGGCAGCAGCTCAAAAGGATTGAAGGGCCAAGAATCACAGTCAGCCCAAGTTAAGGGCTGTAGCAGGACACTCTAGGAGTTGCCTAAATTGTTTGATGTTGTTTGATAACTATTGATGGACTTTTTGTAAGAAGCTTGCTTTCAGGACAAAAAGGATTTTCAGATATGCCAAAGAGGAACATCTTCACTTTGGACTTTTCCTGAAACTCAGCTGCTTGGACTTGAATCGTCTTTTCATTGGTTTTGGCATTTTTCTTCTATTGTAAAATAGTTTTAGTAGTATGATAGAATTGTATATTCTACAGGTGAAGAAATTCCTGTGCATCCCACACCAGCATTTTTTCTTTTTTTTAACTAAATAAAGAAAGGTGAAATGTCGTAGACATCCTTTGTGAGAAATCTTTTCTTAGGATTTCTCCTTGCTGGAGCTCACAGGCTTACCAGCAAATGTAAACAATTATTATCTGCTGCTGTGGAATGCAACAGATTCACCTGTGGTTGGATGGTCAGCAGATGTTTGGATCTGCTGACCATTCACAGTCAGAACTGCTATCGCTCTGTGCTGGGACACAGACATTGTTATTCATTCCTTTCTATCTCTCTGTTAGCTTAGCAGCTTCAGAAGAAGCCTCTGCCTTTCTATCTTTATGTAGTATAGTTATAATGTTATATATATATCATAATATAATAAATATAGCCTTCTGATCATGGAATCAAGAGTCTGTCTCATCCATCCATCTACAAACCCCTGCCACACCGGCAACAACTCCCTACATTCGAAAGTTATTGTAAATGGAAAATGCAGGAGAGCGGACTGGTACTGTTTTCTCTCAGTTTGCAAGCTGGGCACACAATCCCAGTGTTGTACAGCCATTAGCTTTGTAGTGCACTGCAACTTCGTCTTGAAGTAACTCTTGTCACCTACCTATAGGCAGAAAGCTTTTTCTCTATGTCTCGCAAGGTGAAAGTGTACCAGTACAAAGAAGATGTCTCATTGTGTTCTACATGTTTCAGGAAGGTCTGCAGAGTGTTTAGCAAGAAGGAAAAGGAAAGTTGTTTAAAACTCCCTACATTCGAAAGTTATTGTAAATGGAAAATGCAGGAGAGCGGACTGGTACTGTTTTCTCTCAGTTTGCAAGCTGGGCACACAATCCCAGTGTTGTACAGCCATTAGCTTTGTAGTGCACTGCAAACTTCGTCTTGAAGGAACTCTTGTCACCTACATCTAAGCAGAAAGCTTTTACTCTATGTCTCGCAAGGTTAAAGTGTACCAGTACAAAAAAGATGTCTCATTGTGTTCTCTATGTTTCAGGAAGGTCTAGCAGAGTTTAGCAAGAAGGAAAAGAAAGTTGTTTAAAACTCCCTACATTCGAAAGTTATTGTAAATGGAAAATGCAGGAGAGCGGACTGGTACTGTTTTCTCTCAGTTTGCAAGCTGGGCACACAATCCCAGTGTTGTACAGCCATTAGCTTTGTAGTGCACTGCAACTTCGTCTTGAAGTAACTCTTGTCACCTACATCTAAGCAGAAAGCTTTTTCTCTATGTCTCGCAAGGTGAAAGTGTACCAGTACAAAAAAGATGTCTCATTGTGTTCTACATGTTTCAGGAAGGTCTGCAGAGTGTTTAGCAAGAAGGAAAAGAAAGTTGTTTAAAACTCCCTACATTCGAAAGTTATTGTAAATGGAAAATGCAGGAGAGCGGACTGGTACTGTTTTCTCTCAGTTTGCAAGCTGGGCACACAATCCCAGTGTTGTACAGCCATTAGCTTTGTAGTGCACTGCAACTTCGTCTTGAAGTAACTCTTGTCACCTACATCTAAGCAGAAAGCTTTTTCTCTATGTCTCGCAAGGTGAAAGTGTACCAGTACAAAAAAGATGTCTCATTGTGTTCTACATGTTTCAGGAAGGTCTGCAGAGTGTTTAGCAAGAAGGAAAAGAAAGTTGTTTAAAACTCCCTACATTCGAAAGTTATTGTAAATGGAAAATGCAGGAGAGCGGACTGGTACTGTTTTCTCTCAGTTTGCAAGCTGGGCACACAATCCCAGTGTTGTACAGCCATTAGCTTTGTAGTGCACTGCAACTTCGTCTTGAAGTAACTCTTGTCACCTACATCTAAGCAGAAAGCTTTTTCTCTATGTCTCGCAAGGTGAAAGTGTACCAGTACAAAAAAGATGTCTCATTGTGTTCTACATGTTTCAGGAAGGTCTGCAGAGTGTTTAGCAAGAAGGAAAAGAAAGTTGTTTAAAACTCCCTACATTCGAAAGTTATTGTAAATGGAAAATGCAGGAGAGCGGACTGGTACTGTTTTCTCTCAGTTTGCAAGCTGGGCACACAATCCCAGTGTTGTACAGCCATTAGCTTTGTAGTGCACTGCAACTTCGTCTTGAAGTAACTCTTGTCACCTACATCTAAGCAGAAAGCTTTTTCTCTATGTCTCGCAAGGTGAAAGTGTACCAGTACAAAAAAGATGTCTCATTGTGTTCTACATGTTTCAGGAAGGTCTGCAGAGTGTTTAGCAAGAAGGAAAAGAAAGTTGTTTAAAACTCCCTACATTCGAAAGTTATTGTAAATGGAAAATGCAGGAGAGCGGACTGGTACTGTTTTCTCTCAGTTTGCAAGCTGGGCACACAATCCCAGTGTTGTACAGCCATTAGCTTTGTAGTGCACTGCAACTTCGTCTTGAAGTAACTCTTGTCACCTACATCTAAGCAGAAAGCTTTTTCTCTATGTCTCACAATGTGAAAGTGTACCAGTACAAAAAAGATGTCTCATTGTGTTCTACATGTTTCAGGAAGGTCTGCAGAGTGTTTAGCAAGAAGGAAAAGAAAGTTGTTTAAAACTCCCTACATTCGAAAGTTATTGTAAATGGAAAATGCAGGAGAGCGGACTGGTACTGTTTTCTCTCAGTTTGCAAGCTGGGCACACAATCCCAGTGTTGTACAGCCATTAGCTTTGTAGTGCACTGCAACTTCGTCTTGAAGTAACTCTTGTCACCTACATCTAAGCAGAAAGCTTTTTCTCTATGTCTCACAATGTGAAAGTGTACCAGTACAAAAAAGATGTCTCATTGTGTTCTACATGTTTCAGGAAGGTCTGCAGAGTGTTTAGCAAGAAGGAAAAGAAAGTTGTTTAAAACTCCCTACATTCGAAAGTTATTGTAAATGGAAAATGCAGGAGAGCGGACTGGTACTGTTTTCTCTCAGTTTGCAAGCTGGGCACACAATCCCAGTGTTGTACAGCCATTAGCTTTGTAGTGCACTGCAACTTCGTCTTGAAGTAACTCTTGTCACCTACATCTAAGCAGAAAGCTTTTTCTCTATGTCTCGCAAGGTGAAAGTGTACCAGTACAAAAAAGATGTCTCATTGTGTTCTACATGTTTCAGGAAGGTCTGCAGAGTGTTTAGCAAGAAGGAAAAGAAAGTTGTTTAAAACTCCCTACATTCGAAAGTTATTGTAAATGGAAAATGCAGGAGAGCGGACTGGTACTGTTTTCTCTCAGTTTGCAAGCTGGGCACACAATCCCAGTGTTGTACAGCCATTAGCTTTGTAGTGCACTGCAACTTCGTCTTGAAGTAACTCTTGTCACCTGGGTAAAACTATAACAACTTGCCCTGAAATTATATCACAATTGATTATAAAGGCTGGATCCCAAATGTTTTCCCTTTCAGGAAAGGATTTTGCAGAAATCTTTCTGCCTGTCACATGCATCTGTTTGGAATGGTAATTCAAAATTCAGAGGTTATGCAATTTGCCATAGAAAATTTTACAGGAAAAATTTTAGTCACTTGTCCCAAACATAAGGTACTAAATTCATCTTTGAAATTAATTCATAAGCCCTTAAGTAGTCATGCACCCCTAGAGGCAATCACATTTTTTACAGACGGTTCTGGCAAGTCAAAAAAATCTGTGATTGCTTGGCAAAATCCAGAGACAAAAAAATGGGAATCAGATATTGAGGAAGTAGATTGTTCTTCACAAATAATAGAGTTAATGACAGTCGTACGGGTCTTTTCAAAATTCACGTTTCCTTTTAATTTAATAACAGATTTATTCTATGTTGCAGGTGTAGTGGAGAGAGCAGAAGGATCTCTGCTAAAAGAGGTTTCCAATGACCATCTATACAGTTTTCTCAAGAAATTAATCTTCCTTCTTTCTATTTGACAGGAACCTTTCTTTATAATGCACATTCGTTCACATTCTTCGCTCCCAGGTTTCCTAGCAGAAGGCAATGCCATGGCTGATTTGTTAGCCATGCCAATCCAGAATACACTTCCCAATGTTATTGAACAAGCCAGAATGAGCCATGCCTTCTATTATCAAAAAGCACCTGCCTTAGTAAGAATGTTTAACATCTCTCAGAATCAGGCAAAAGCAATTGTTTGATCATGTCCAGATTGCCAAAAATTAACCATATCAGCAATAGCAACAGGGGTTAATCCTTGAGGCTTAAATACCCTCAGATATGGCAAACTGACATAACTCAATATCAGTCATTTGCACAGTTCAAACATATACACTTATCAATAGATACGTCCTCAGGAGCAATTTTTGCTTCTGCACATCAAGGAGAAAAGAGCAGAGATGTAATTAAACATTTCTTACAAGTATTTGCATCCCTAGGCATTCCTCAAGAAGTCAAAATGGACAACGGACCAACCTACGTTTCTAACAAACTGCAGGAGTTTTTCAAAATCTGGGGTATCAAACAGACCACAGGTATTCTACATTCTTCCACAGGCCAATCTATTGTAGAAAGAGCACACAGATCACTGAAAATGGTCCTTGAAAGGCAAAAGGGAGGGACAGAAGTGCTGTCTACAATAGAGAGGCTGAATAAAGCTATATATGTTTTTAATTTCTTAAATAATTCTTTTATGGAGCAGGTACCACCAATTTTCAGACATTTCTGCAATACCAGTCAAGCAAAGCTCAAGGAAAGGCCACCAGCCTTCATCAAGGATCTAGAGACAGGACAAATTTCAGGACCCCATCCTCTTGTGACTTGGGGGAGGGGGTTTGTGTGCATTTCTACAAATGCAGATCTTCAATGGGTCCCTGCAAAGAATGTCAAGCCACAGGTACAGTTGATCCAAGAGCAGCAGAAGACGCCAGAAGAAGAACGCACAAACAACTGAGCTACAGCTGGAAGCAGAGACTGTGTTTTCTAAGTTTTCACTAGTTAAAATTGTTTAAAAAAGTTTTGCACTGAAAAAGTTCTGTAAGTTATTGTTGTTGTGTGAAAAGGATATTAACCTACCTCTAAAAATGTTTTAAAGTTCTATATGTTCAAATCATATATAGACATAAATTTCAGGTTTGCCTGGGAAAACACTTCACCAAAGTTAAGATAGAAGAATAATTCACAAGCAATAAAAATTAGAAACAAATAAAAAAATTAACATAACTACAAATTGTCAACAAGGGTGAGACTTTTTCAGATCATGTTCCTTTCTCCTCTGTCATTTTTAGATATATAGAAAGGGTGAGATGTAGGAATGTGCCCCCTGCTGACAGAGTGACAAAATTATCCTTCGTCTCCTTAAAAAGGAAAAAAGCCCAGAAGTTTCTCTCCTTAATTAGGTAAAAAGACACCTCATAGGACCTTGGGGACTTCATCTCAAACTGAAGGATAACCAATTGGACAGAAGCTAAAAAGTCCTGCCGAAGCAATTTACTAGAAAAAGAAGAGAACAAAGGAAATAATCACTTTTGTGAGGTGTTTTACCAGAAGCAAGAGCCTCTTGCCCCTGGCTTGGTTTTTTTCTGTAAAGAGCTTTGTTATTTTGCTTTTTATTAAAATTTTTCTGTTTCCAACACTGCCACAGAAGCCATTCTGCCGATTTGATGCCATCTGAGGTGGCTGAGTTATCTTGGGTGTGATATAAATCTTCAAGAGCTTATAAGACCTGGCTCGAGGACACCCATATATCACCTCTCCTCTGTCTTGTTCTGCTTTCCATTCCTTCAAAGCCTCATACAACAATTTCTAGGTAGAAGCCAAATTGACAATCATCCCCCTTAGATATCACTTCCCATAGTCTCTTCTCAACATTTTTCCATGCCTGGACACTGAAGGCAGTGTCAGCATCAGCTTCAAAGTCCTATGATTTACACCATATCAGTAAACTACGAAGGGCATAATCAGAAGCTTGATGTCCTGGTTTGAAAAGGAAGTGAGTTTTTTGGGATGCTGTGGTCAAACCAATAGGTGCTCAGATTTGAATATTGGCACCTGGCATGGCCACTGAGGACATGGATACGCCTCTGAAAACACAGGGGATCAAAAGCTAAGAACTCCCAGGAAAACTTTCTCTTTGGTTCCGTCTGTGAAAGAGGTCAGACCTCCCCTGCCCAGCTGCGGGCTTGGCGGGGGAGGGGAAGCCATGCAGCCGGGTGAGGTAGACCGGGGCCTTTACAGAGAAGGGAGGTGAAGGCCCCTGCAAGATGGAAGGGTGGAGGAACACTGAGTGGCATCGGGCAGCCACCCCCCCCCCCAAGAGAGTGAGAGCTGGTGTCTGTGCTTGTGCCACCTTGAAATTTGATAGCACGGCCAGCCGAAAAGGAGAAGGGGGAGGTGTGGAGAAAAGGTGCCCGGCAGGGCAGTGTGGGAGTTCTGGACAGTCAGAGCCTGAGATTTTAATCCTTTTCTTGGATGAAGGAAACCTTACAAATGCTGATCCTCCTGGAGCTGAATGACAAGAGAGATAGAGATGAAATAGGAGGAAATGGGCAGGTGTGATGCAAGTTTGTGCAAGTGAAAGATGTCTGAGAGAAGTTGAGAAGAATCTTAGGTGGGAGGAGATGATGGAGTGGTCTTTGGCTGGACTGTTCTTGTATAGCCATGGACAGAACCATTTTTCCTGTAACACAGAGACTGCATTTAGGGGGAGGCAATGGCTTGGAGCCAAGAGAGTGCGGTGATGTTATGTGAAGGAGTGGCCAGAACAGAGACAATGGGTGAGGAGGATGGTGGTGCCCTCCATCTTCAGTGAAGATCTCTGTTCTTGAGACCCTTCGGCCCCAGGCAGTGAATTTGGGGGGGACAGGTGTCCTGAAAGTGAGAGACTGTGCTTTTTTTGGAACTGGGCAAAGCATCCTTAAAAGGGGAACCCTAGAAGCAGCTCTGGTCCATGCGCAGTGGTGAGAGCACTGTACATGGAAGGAAGATGTCACGATGGCAAATGATCTCCGGGCGGTGCCATGTGTGACATGGAAACACAAGAGGTCTCAACTGTGTTTCCAGGGGAAGACTATGGTATAAGAGGGACTCCTCTCTTCTTGATGAACTGAGAATAGATTATCTAAAGGGTGGTGATGGACTGAGAGTTGGTGATCTGAGGGGTGGTAACTGAATTGAGAATCCAAGGTTTTGTACTACTGTGAATATTGGAAATTTGGTGGGGGGAGGAGGAATGTTTTTGGAAGGTTTTCATTCTGAGTTCTGTGTGTGTTTCTTTTTATATATAGTTGTAGGTTAATAAAGTTTTTCTACTTTATTCTTAAGTTGGAGCCTGCTTTGCTCTATTTCTGGTCACATCTCACAGCAGGCACCAGGGAGAATGTATTTTCATGGGGGCACTGGCATTGTGCCAGCATCAAACCATGACACTTCAACATTTTTCCCTTTCAATAAAGCTTTCCACATGGACAAAACAGTCTTTTCCTCATTTGATAAATTATTTCCCATTTTTTTTCCCAGTCGCTCACTGTCGCAGATATCTTTTATGAAAAATATTTTCTTAAAGGTTTTTCTTCCTGAGAAGCTGAGAAGCCTCAGGAACAAAATGTAAACATTAATTATTTGCTTCTGTGGAATGCAACAGGTGGATCTGCGATTGGCCCATGTTAGTTGTTTCTAGCTAATAGCCAATCACAGTCCAGCTGGCTCGGACAGAGAGTCCGAGACACAGGCTTTTGTTATCATTATTTTCTATTCTATTCTTAGCTAGCTTTCTGAATAAATCCTTTCTTCTATTCTTTTAGTATAGTTTTAATGTAATAAATATCATAAAATAATAAATCAAGCCTTCTGAAACATGGAGTCAAATCCTCGTCTCTTCCCTCAATCTGAGACCCCTGTGAACACCGTCACAGCTCACCTCAAATAAGACGTCTGAATTAGGTCCAGACCTTCACTGCCTCCTTGCTGCCTTCACTCATTAGGGTGCCCTTCAACTTTTTTCCCTCTTTTTTTCCTTTGTTATAGCCCAGTTGCAATCACGGCAGACTACCACCTGATGTCGCTATAGAGCCCCACACAGTGCAAAGCACCAGCACTCAGAAGGCTGTTTAGACTTATTTATTGAAGTAACACATTGCTTTTATAGTTTTACAAGATGTTTACATTTACTTAACGAACACATACACTGCCTACTGCTCATAAAGAAGAAACAAAACTTTCAATAGGTGAAAGGAGTCATGCCACTGTGTAAGCCAACCAAAGTCCAGATTCTTTGTTTATACTTTTTTCTTCTCTCTTTCCTCGCGTTGTCATGGTGATATGTTGTAGTGTTTGAATTCAGTTTGTTTTATTGCTCCCCTATTTTATATTGTTGCCCCCTACGTTTTAAACAATGGTTCTGTCCCCATGCTCCCTTCCCGCCACAGACCTGTCTGTCAGTTTGTATCCCTGGTTACTCCCGCCACCCTACTTGTCAGTAATATATGTTACGTAGTTCCTCCTCCCCTTTTCTCCCATATATGTATGCTTGTTCCCCTCCCTGGGCCCCGTCAATCACTCCCTATTTCCTCCCAGTTTCCAGTAAGTTCTCTCTCTCAGGAGCAGTGGTTGGCTGTGGTCCCGGGGCCCCTCCCCTGCTATGTTTTGATTTGTTTCCTTAGCATGTCAGTTAGGTTTGGTTCACTCCCCGGTTATTCCCTGTTGGTCCTTTGTAAACTCCCTCCTTTTTGAACTTCCCCCTTTATAATCTTGCCCCACCCCCCCTTCGGTGTCACTCCTTGGGGACATTCACTCGATGCCTCTCCCCGGAGAATAAACCTGTTTAGTCCCCACTGAGTGTCCGGACTCCTTCCTCGTCCGCATCGCAGTGCCAGCCGTCCGCAGTGAGGTCAGCCCAAGGCCTCAGACGCCGAGGGGACCCACAAGCGCAGCCAGAGTGTTGGCCACTCCGAGCTAGCCGGACGCTCGACCTCCGGGCCGACACAGCTGCAGTGATAGCCTTGGTAAATTCCTTGAGAGAGATATGAGGCTTTCCTTATGTTCAAGAAGCCTTTGCTGGCTCACAAGAACAGCACAGAAATGCCTTTCCCACGCTAAAGTATAAAACAGTCCTTAAGCTGGTTGGTGGGAGCTTGATTTCATTTTTCTTTTTCTTCAAACTTCTTTGGTTGTCTCTCCGTCTCTGCTTGAGAGTTGAACAGCTGATGCAGTGTTTGGCAGTACCTGGAAGGGACCTCCCCACTGAGGGGTTGAAAGCTGGTCTTTCCATAAACCCTTCCCCTTTTGCACCCGCTACCTGCATGGTATTTTGACTCCTCCCATATCCCCTTTCAATTCTATAAACACAAGTTCTTTGTTTGGGTTTTTTTTAATTCCCGTGCTCACCAAGAATTTAAATTATTCTTTTTGAGGACTTATTTTATTAAGTGGTTACTGATGATATTTTGTCCTCAGGAGGTAGAGCCTTTGACATCTCTAGCCTTCTACCTCCTCTCTTTGCTCGTTCTTAAAAATCTTCAGGTCCTCTTCCCTTTGGAGGCAATTTCTGTTGAAATGTCCATTTTCCTTACAATAAAAACAAATTTGTCCTTCTCTAAGGGCAGTTAACATTACTTTGGCTTTTTCCTTTTCTTTCTCTTCATCGGTCTTGACATATACTTTCTGTGCTTCTCTTAACAGATCTTCCAATTCCCTTTCTTTCCAATTGTCTAATTTCTCTTATTTTCTCCGTATATTTAACCATGCATGGGTGACAAAATATGCTTGTAGTAATATCTGTCCAGCTGTTGTTTCAGGGTTGATATCTGAATATCGCCTCTCATTTTTCTTCAATCTTTCTAGCTATTCTGTTGGGGTTTCTTCTCTCTTTTGTTGTTCATCAAATACTTTGCGAGCATTTTGGCCCCGTAGGGCCACTTCTTTAATACCCCTTATAAGTAATGTTCTATATTCCTCCATGTTTTGCCTTCCCCCAGTGCTGTTGTGGTCCCAGCTAGGGTGCACTGTGGGCATTTTCAGATCCCCAGGAGGTCCTTGCATGTGTTCCCTTTCTTATATCCATATCCCAGCCGCTTGGATCATCTGTCTTTCCTCTGGTGTAACATGGCTATTATTGATTGCATTTCCTCCCACATATAAATAATGGGTCCTAAAAATTGGTCTAATTGTTCTGCCAGTGCAATGGGGTTCTCTAATAATCTTTTCAAGTCCTTTTTGAACATTCTCACGTCAGAGGAATTGAGGGGTATGGTTACAAATCCAATTCCTCCCTGAACCCCCCCTAGGGGTACTTCCTTCAGGGAATATAATCCCACTGCTTGGTTCTCATCCCTTGATCTGCTCTCCTCCCATTGTGCCACTCTGTTTCTGGTGTTTTGGCTAGGCCTATCAGAGGGTAGGGGAGGTGCCATTGGGGCTACTGGAGATGGAGGGGGCAAGTTTTCTAATGGGTCCTATTCTTTATTTGCTGATACCTTAAATACACTCACCATAGAGGGTAAAATCTCCCCTTCCCAGCAGGCAGCATAGTCACTCTCTTCCTGACTGAATGGTTTCTTAGTTCTTACATATATGTTTAATGCCTGGCATATCCATCCTTCATCTGATCCATATCTTGGCCAGTATACATGGTCCCTCCTAATTTCCCTTCATGGTCCATTCTACCATGCAGTACTGAATCATTTTGCTCTCGTCCTTATCTCTGGTGTTGGGGTCATATTTCCACCAGGCTAATTTCCTTCCCAATGGACTATCTGGGGGTATGCCCATTGGTACTTCTTTAATTTCTGCTTCTTCCCTTAGAGATTTGCTACTCACCCATAGTCCCATCTTGACCGGCAGATCATAGTTCTTCCCCCCACAGAGCCCACCTTTCTGACCACAGGCCCTCCCGACAGAGCCCGCCTTCCCCAGTCAGCCAATTACACACTTTTCCAGAGGAGCCCGCCTCCCTAAGAAGGGAGAGGGAAAAAAGAAACAAGAAAGGAGGCAAGAGAAAAAGAAGAAAAAAGAAAAGGAAAGAGAAAATAAAAGACAAAGAGAAGAAAAAAAAAAAAAACAAAAAAACTTCTCTTCCGAAAAGTAAAACAAACTTGCTTACAATCCAGAGACCTCCGTATCACCTAATTGGTCCCTGCCATTCCTCTCTTCCTCAGCTTGTTGCTCTGGTCCCACAGCCTTATGCCAGCGGGTGTCACAGGGGGGCTGGTCCGCGGCCAGCCCGGCCTGCCGCTGGCCCGGCGAGTGGTGGCTCTGCCCCATTCCTGGTGTGGTGAGTGGTGGCTCCGCCCCACTCCCTGGTCTGCAGCTGGCCCGGCCTGCCCTCAGCTCAGTTAGAAAGAGAAAAAGAAAATAAAAAGAGAGAAAGAAATAAGGAAAATTAACCCTTACTTTCCCCCTGGCAGGCTGGAGCAAATATAAAAATCACTCCACCTGCAGTCTAGAAACCCTCACGCGACTGGGTCCGCCCTTCTACTCTTTTTCCCCACCGGGGTATCGCACCCAGGTGCTTTTTGGTGTGCTAGGGCAACCACCGAAAGACCTCCCTCACATGGGCCGCTGTGGCCCCGCTTTGCCGACCCGGGCCGCACCGGGACCTCAGCTTTGCCACTGCTCCCAGCCCAGCCGTGCCTGGGCTCACACTGAACCCGAGCTGCGCTGAGACCCCGAAAGACCTCCCCCAACTCCAGTGGCTCTCCACCTGGCACCACCCAGGTGTTCTTGAGCCCCTCAACTCCAGCAACTCTTACACACACTCCAAGCACACTTTTGGACTCTCACACAGATGCAAATATGCACAATTTTTGTCTGCTTTTTCTTCCCCCTTTTCTTTTTCGTTATTTAGTCCTCTGCTGTCTCCGGGGGGGGGGATATCTGCACTCACTAGTGGTCACAGGAGAACTCAACTGAGCTGCCAAAATTGTGGCAGGGCATGCCTCTTGTTTGAAATGTCTAACAGCCACAGAGAGGAGGTTTTTACCCTGGACGAACGAGCCTCATTTGTGAGAAATGACTGTTCACTTTAAAATTTTAAAAAGTTTATTCAACCTTAACAAAAAATAAAAAAAAAACCTAAATAAGGAAAAACAATGCTGGAAGCCTCCTGTGGCTGCCTAACACATGGCTGGCTCATCTTCAGGATCGATGCTTTGCCTTTTATATCTAGCCCCTCCTAGAGCCTTGTCATCCAACTCCTTCCCTGTCGTCCAGTGGTAGAGGTCACTTTCTTGCATTCTGATTGAAGGTCAGGTGTTACCATAGTAGCAAGCCAACCTTCCCAAATGCCCGAATTACCAAGACCATCCCATGATAACACATACCGGGGAGGAACACATGGCAGTAACATAACTATACTTTTATAAAACTTCTTTTAGCATACATATAATGTTCACCCCTTAATTGTGAGAGCCAACCATTACTCATCTATAACAGCAGGAATGAGCAAAATATCCTGGGGTGGTGGAGGGTGTTAAAAACGGGACCAGACTCCTGGTACTAAAAGTGATTTCACCATTTATTATAATAAAAAGAAAGACCTAAAGCAAGGGGGCCCACGGGTCGAGCAGGAGTGCCGGCACTGGGTCTTCTTCAGCAGCAATGTCTCCTATGTTCCAGGTGGAGCAGCCCGGATTCAGTGGGTCAGAAGACCCTTTTAAACCTGTTTTTTTGTCCCATTTGGATTGGTTTCTTTTTGGATATTCATTTGCATGAAGGTTTAAGGCGCTTGATTGGCCCATTACAGTTCTGTCCAGGCTGTCTCGTTTCACTTGGAGGGGTGGTGCACTTTACTTAGGTGTATTATGGTACAGTTGAGAACTGTATTTCTTATAACTACCCTTTTAACCCCTTTTACAATACCCAAACTAACAGTACATGCTTAACAATTATCAACTATTTTACAACCGTTTCTAACCTATTTTTAACAGAGGGGATGTATCAGAAACTACACAGTTGTAGCTGGAACCCCGGGACATCTGGGCAGGCAGGGGGTGAGGGGCTACAGTGCAGCGAAAGCTTGGAGCAGTGTCGAAGAAGTGGCAGGGGGTGGGGCAGTGGCCGTCTGGCTACCAGCAGGTCGGGGAGAGGCAGGCTCAGGATCCCGGGAACCCAAACAGGCGGTGAAAAAGTCCCTCTTTTAGTGAGTGTGAAAAATGTGTATTTTATGATTGTCTTTTCTCAAATATTAAAATTAATATTATATGTGTTGTGTTAGAAAGTAATGCTGTATTAATTCTCTTAAGTAGGTGTGTTAAATATAGCTTTAGGTTATAAAAAATGTTAAAATAGAAACTATACTAAGTAAGATACTTTTTTTAAAGAAAGGACTTGCAGTGAGATAGCAGCCACAGGACACCTAAATCTTTCAGAGAAAAAGACTTTATTGCCCTCTTATATGAAGAAACTAACTTCTTCCCGCCTCCAAGGCACTGTCAGGATTCAGAGGAAGAAGTTGACATCACCAGACAGAATCCTTTGTTTAAATGGAATTTATGCAGCATGTATGAAATGTATGAATATGCAACAGGTTTTTAAGGGTTAATTCTTTGTTAACGTGGGTCCTTTTTCGGGCTTCTGCTGCCCAGAAAAAGGTACCCGGACGTCCATAACTCTGTGTTTCTATTGTCTCATATGGTCCTAATTCAAATTGTCCAAATTATTATTACTCTAATTGTATTACTATTTTTATAACCATTTTATTACTATTAAACTTTAAAAATTGTAAAAAAACCAAGTGATTGGAATTTTTCAAAGTGAGGTAGTGTGTTAATAAGGTCCCAGTTCAGTGGCTGCTCTCACAAGCAGAGGCTCACATGAGGGCTGTTATAAATGATCAAATCGAGAGCCAAATTTATAAGAAAATTTAGCAATAATTGATTAAATTGTAGGCGAAACAGAATTTCGATTGGTGTGAAAAACGCCAATCACTTGCTTTTGAAATTGTTAAAAGTTTAATAGTAATAAAATGGTTATAAAAATAGTAATACAATTAGAGTCATAATAATTTGGACAATTTAAATCAGGACAATATGAGACAATAAAAGCAAAGAGTTACTGAAGTCCGGGTACCTTTTTCTGGGCATCAGGAGCCCGAAAAAGGACACCTGTTAACAAAGGATTAACCCTTAAAAACAATAGCCTGTTGCATATTCATACACTTCATACATGATGCATAAATTCCATTCAAACACAGGATTCTGTCTGGTCAGTGTCAACTTCTTCCTTCTAATCCTAACAGCGCCTTCAAGGCGGGAAGAAGTTAGTTTCTTTTGATAAGAAGGCAATAAATTCCCTTTCTCTGAAAGATTTAGGTGTCCTGTGGCTGCTATCTTGCTGCAAGTCCTTTCTGTTTAACAAAGCATCTTATATAGCATAGTTTCTATTTTAACAATTTTTATAACCTAAAACTATAGTTAACGCAGTACTTAAGAGAATTAATACAGCATTACTTCCTAACACAACACATATAATATTCATTTTAATATTTGCGAAAAGCCAATCATAAAGTACATGCATTTTTCACATACATAAATCCAGAAATTGGGGTAGCTCATAAATTTTCATTCAGGAGTGAGGAAGAGTAAAAAAATATCTAGTAACTTAAATATCAAAGATGTTAGACCCAGTAAGCCACAGCTAGCCAGTATGTATTTAAGTTATCTAGTAAAAGAAAGTTGTAAGCTTACTCTTGGAAGTAAATTAGTTAGAAGCTTACTTTTGGAAGTAAATTAGTTAGGTTCACCTCGTGCCGTCTAGGTGTGTTGAATCAGAGACAAAAAACAAAGGTAACAAGAGAAGAAAGAGAGAAGTTGAAGTAAGGAGGTGGTTAAGAAACTCTGAGATGTTAGAATGTGAAGTGATAAAATCTTTATGGTAGAAGAGAGTAGAAGTGTGAATGGGGTTTTTTGCATGAAAGGCAGGGAAGTGTCTTAACACATGGTTGTTAGGAGGTTATTCAGTGCCGAACTGAGGTTCAGGAGTTTAGCAGAACGGGCCCTCCTTGAAGAGAAAAGAGGATAAGTTGGCTAGAGAAAGAAAAAGAATGTGAGGAGCACCTGGGGACGCCAAGTATGAAGTTGTCGAAGTTGAGAGGTATCTGACCGCTCCCTGCGAGTGGCGGGGTCTCGGGGGCTGCGGCAGGGACCGATCCATGGAGGTGACCCGGCAACGGTGCTGGCAGCAGAGGACACAGGTTTGCCGGCCAGGAGCAGGCTGGCTCCGTGGAGGAACTGCCGGGGGGATGCTCCCAGACTGTCGGGGTCCCGAGTCCAGGATGGCAGCGTCGGGCCCGGTAAGTGAGCAGAGAGAGAGAAGGAAAGAGAAAAAGAGAGAAAAAAGAGAGAGAAAGAGAGGGCAAAAGGAACCCAAGGCAGCCCCCCAGGGTCCCCATGGCGGGGCTGCTCTCCCCTGCTCCGGCCCTGCAGCAAAGGGGCAGCACCGGGGGAAGGGCGAAGAACAGCATTGATAGCAAGGCTGTGAAGAGAGGGGGAGGGAGGCCAGCACTAAAAGATAAAATCAAAGCAGAGACTGATGACTCTCCAAACCTCACAAAGTGGTTTGTTTTTCTTAAATAAGAAGGTTTTTTAGGGTTTTTTTTGTGTTTTGTTTGCTGTTAAAGAGAAGGGGTTTTCTTTCCTGAAGAAGAAGAGCCTGCTGTGGAGAAAGCTTTTAGCTAAACCCAGAAAGTTTGGAAGAAAAGCGAATAGTAAAAGTTAATGCAGTATGATCTTTCTTTTATTACTGTGCTATTAAGAAGTCCTTTCCAGGTACTACTGAAGCAACAATCACGGAAAAAGAGTGAATTCATGCCAGCAGAATCAAAGGACTTGTGAAGAAACCTGAAAAATGGACTATCACATTTCAACCGAGTGATACCGAACTGACTTTCCAATGGGGACTGAGTGGTAATAGTTTAGGAAAACTCAAATGATCCAAGAAATGTACAACGAATAACACTGAATTAAGAAACAAGATAACGTTTATATCACTGGTTTCAAGCACTGCCTGACTAAAGCATCTCCTTGGGGGAGGAATACTTCAGATAGAAGGATCAAGACTGTTTTTGTATTGTGACCTTAGCCTGAGAATTATACAAGGGAGAAGGGGAATTACCATTTCCATTAGTAAACTTTATTTGATTCATTTCCAATACTGGACATGCTAGCTGGGTTATAAGTAAATGCTTAAATTGTGAGAGTAATTAGTATTGTGGTTCACAAAATTTATGCTCTTTTTGCAAAAAGTGATAAAGTAATAACTTTGTTTTGTGGATGGGAATTATTAGTGCCTGTTGAATGAGAGATACCTGAGGAACGGTAGGAGACCACAGTTAAAGGGTGTCAAAAACAATTTGCCTGAAAATTAGTTAAGAGAAAGTAACAAGGAAATAGAGGGCAAGAGCAGATTGGCCTCTGTATATCGCCACCGAGAAGATCAAATATACCTGCTGTGGATTGCAACCTCACAGGCATGGGAGGTGGGAGTATAAGCCATACTGGACCTCTGTTATTCCTGTTTCTGGCACTCATTTGTTGTCTTTTCCCTTTTGGGATACCAGCAGGATTGTGTCACAAATGCTACAGAAAGCATCACATGGAAAGAAACCAAAGTTCCTCTTTTATTACACACACCTATGTCAACAGTCACTGTTATAACCCATCCAAATTAAGAACTTGTAGGCGAAACGGAGTAAATTATTGGATTACAAGAAACTTAGGAAAAAGTGGCAATAGATTTGGAACTGAATTTCCAAAAGGAGAGAGATGGATTTGTTTTAAATTTAATCTTGAAGATACGGTTCAAGATTTGGTAAAAAAAAAAAAAATTAGAAAATAATGTGCCCAATCCAGCTGTTATCTCTGCTCGGACACGCGCAGGATGGTTCGGGGCAGCCCGCGGATCAAAGGACGAGTCTGGACTCTTCAATGCTTCAGTCTTCAGAATGTTTATTAATTTTTATCTTACAGAGATTTTCCTTTCTGCCGGCCGGGGTCTGACCAGCAAGGCAGCCAAGGGCACTCTGACCACCCACGGGGCGGTCGTGTCCTTTTATAACAAAAACTACGTATATCATATTTACCTTTTATTCCCAATACCTTTTACCTTTATTGACAAGTGTACCTTCACCATAAACCAATCCCCAAGTGCCAGCATCACCACGGAAGATGGAAGACAAGAAGAAGAAAGAAGAAGCATGAGGCATGCCCCGATTCCTCCATCTTGTCTCCATAACCCCCCTGTACAGTAATCCTAAAATACATATTTTACTCTGAAAATATGTCATCTCTCCACCACTTAAACAGAGGTCATTCTAACGTCCTCATACACATCCTCTGCAGGGTCAAAATCCAGCCACCAAGAATTCTTAGCAAAATTCCAGGACCTCCGAGCCCCCCATGGATTCTCTCTGTGATTCTGGATATCAGGGGCGATATTCTGAGCTCCCACAATAATGTAAAAACCTAGCTGATGGGGTAATGTATTAGAAGAAATTAAGATCTTTCAGTTTATGTGTTACAACTGTTTATATATTTCTTCCTTGTGTAGTCCCCTGTTTTATTTTGCCAGCATAGTCCAGAAGATGCAAATAGATAAGAAATATTGCTCAAGCCAAATGATTTACAAAGAATAAGAGTGGGGATTGTGAAAAATGCATGTATTTTATGATTGGCTTTTTGCAAATATTAAAGTGAATATTATATGTGTGGTGTTAGGAAGTAATGCTGTATTAATTGTCTTTAGTACTGTGTTAAATATAGTTTTAAGTTATAAAAATTGTTAAAATAGAAACTATGCTATGTAAGATGCTTTGTTAAACAGAAAGGTCTTGCAGTGAGATAGCAGCCACAGGACACCTAAATCTTTCAGAGAAAGGGAATTTATTGCCTTCTTCCTTCTCATCAGAAGAAACTAACTTCTTCCCGCCTTGAAGGCGCTGTTAGGATTAGAAGGAAGAAGTTGACACTGACCAGACAGAATCCTGTGTTTGAATGGAATTTATGCATCATGTATGAAGTGTATGAATATGCAACAGGCTATTGTTTTTAAGGGTTAATCCTTTGTTAACGGGTGTCCTTTTTCGGGCTCCTGATGCCCAGAAAAAGGTACCTGGATATCTGTAACTCTTTGCTTTTATTGTCTCATATTGTCCTGATTTAAATTGTCCAAATTATTATGACTCTAATTGTATTACTATTTTTATAACCATTTTATTACTATTAAACTTTTAATAATTTCAAAAGCAAGTGATTGGCGTTTTTCACACTAGCAAATCACAACCACAATTAGGAAAAATCAGAAACTCATGCTTTTTGAAATAAACAGAGCAAGGAGACTTTTTCTCCTTTTATCGCCTTTATTAAAAGAGATCAGCTTAGGATGGGAAGCTCGAGGAGATGAGTCTGCAGTCTCTGTCGTCGGGTCTCCCAGGGTGGCTCGCAGGAGGAGGATATGCGCAGCTTTGTCCACTAAGGACAGAGTCGTGGGGTCCGATCCTCGTGGGAGCGTTTTTGGGCATGTTCCTGCAATGATGTTCTCCGCAGCTTCGCCTCGTCCCCTTCCGGTTTCGGGACGACTCCCGTGCTCAGGATGAGGGGCTATGAAGGTTTTCATCATCTCTGCAGGCCCAGCACTCTGCTCCTCAAGTCCAGACATCACTCTAACTTCTCAACTCTATATTGGCTTGTTGTTTTGGGGGTTTCTCAGTACGTTTGGAGCAGTAGCCTCTCATGGCATGCTGGTCTCAAAGTATTTTGCATGCCCCCTCCCACGTTTCATCTCTTCTAACCGTCTCGGAGACAAGCTATCAACTCAGCTCTAGCTAGGGCTTTTACTGATACAAAAGAACCATTAAAGACAACGACTCGTAATTACCATAACAAACAAGTAGCACGCCAGCAGCAACAGTGGTCTGATTAGTTTTTGTAACCTTTTTTTTTTCTCACAAAAAAATTGGCAGATTTTTTTCTTCATAACACTTTTCAAACCCATTTTAGATATTCAGTAAACTCTCACGAGCATCCCCGTTTTATTTGCTGGCAAAACTCAAATTAACACACACATCTTTCTCACTAATGAAAAGAGCATTTGAACAATTGTTCCCCCTTTGGCATAAAATTCAAATTACAATAGCAGATCTCAACACCCTGAACAACCCATTTGAGACATGGGGGTTAGAAACTAATAGGTGATTGACTTAGGATAGTTGTTTTAGACTATGTATGTGACCGTGGTCACGAGGGTTTGCAGGATGAGAGAGAGACGAGAATCTTGATTCCATGATTAGAAGGCTTGATTTATTATTTTATGATATATATAACATTATGACTATACTAAAAAGAAATAAAAAAGAAAACGCTTCTTCAGAAGCTGGTTAAGCTAAGAATCGAATAGAAAGAATGAATAACAAAGATCTGTGTCTCGGCAGAGAGCGAGAGCCAGCTCTGCTATGAGTGGTCAGTAAATCCAAACATTCACAGGAGACCAATCACGGATCCACCTGTTGCATTCCACAGCAGCAGATAAGCATTGTTTACATTTGTTGCTGAAACTTCTCAGCCTCAGCAGGAAAAATCCTAAGAAAGGTTTTTTACAAAAGGTGTCTGCAACATATATATGTGGCTTAACAATTGCTGTGCTCGCAAGGCAGGATTTTTTGCCTATGAAAATGGGAGAAAAGTGTTATAGATAATGCGAAAAATGCCAATGACTAGTTTTTAAAATTTTAGCAGTTTAATAGTAATAGAATGGTTATAAAAATAGCAATAAAACTAAAGTAATAAAAATTTGGACAATTAGGATTTAGGACTATATGAGATAATAAGAGCAAAGAGTTACAGACGGTCCGGATACCTCTTTCTTGGCAAAATAAGCCTGAAAAAGGACACAGGTTAACAGAGGATAAACCCTTAAAAACATTAGCCTGTTGGATATTCATACATCTCATACATGATGCATAAATTCAATTCAAACAAAGGATTCTGTCTGGTAAGTGTCAACTTCTTCCTCTTAATCCTGATGGTGTCTTCAGGGCTGAGCGAGGTGGGAAGAAGTTAGTTTCTTCTGATAAGAGGGCAATAAATTCTTTTTCTCTGAAAGATTTAGGTGTCTTGTGGCTGCTATCTGGTGCGAGTACCTCATTCCTTTCTAAAAAAAATATCCCACCTACGTAGTTTCTATTTTAAAATTATGTATAACCTGTTCTAAATGATCAATCGAAAAGACAAATTATCAAAAAGCAAAAAGATTTTATTTTTCTTTTCCGTGATCAAAATACGGTCCTCAAAAACCCACAGCCAAAGAGACAGCCTCGAGCCCGGGATCGGCGCTGGGTGAACCTGGATCTTATCTCTATCGCATCAGACCCTTCCCCATTCACAAGCGCCACTTCTTGTGGGGCTGTTTTATACAGTGTTTTATGCCTGAGGCAGAGGAGTCCCAGTTTCTTTTGTAACTCTGCATATTCAAGACAGTTTCTTTCACTGTGCAGAGTTGGACAATCGCTGTTTCCTGAGCGGTAGCCAGTGTTAACTGCGTCCAGGGAAGTCGCGTATTCAGATGTATCTTTCTGGCGCCTTCTGTTATCTTGATTGATGGTATCAGCTGTGCGATGATCATCCTTGGGCATCTTCTGATCACTCGGGATAGTGGCAGTCATCGTGTTGGCCACGTCTATTCATAAGTTAACTGGGTATTGTTCTCCTGTCGCCTTCAGGAATCTTGGAATTCCAAGCAGACGTTTGTCCTTGGGCTGCTTGTGGTCAGAGACTCGTTTGGATTTCACAATCTTATAAAATACATTCTCTCTATAAGCATGAATTATTTTACAATCCCTCCCCTTCAATATGAATACATTAATTCATGCTCCCACTACAACCCATATGACTATTATCTATATAACTTTCTACATCTATCCTGCACCTCCAAGGATTTCCCATAAAGAGAGGGATTTATTTAGACTCTCTGCATTCCCTGCTCTCCTTGTGCGATTCCTTGATAGCCATTGTAACTATTCTCATTACTTCTGACTTGTTTTTCAAATTTTGCAAGGACTTCAGCAGCACTGCTTGTACACTCTCCCTCTCCCAGGCTCATAATTTTGGATACGTTGTTTTTGGAAGACAACTCCGGGTCCACAGACACAACTGCTATTTGCATACCCTGTACCATGGAGTGTATCAGTCTAATAAAACAAGGTATTAGACATGGGAGGAATATGACCCCAGCTACTGAGCACATTACAAAAAACATTATTTTGTTCCACCAGGCCCCATCGAATAGTCTGTCCCACCAGGTTGACTGTAAAATACAATTCCATTTCTGAACTGGGACACGAGCCATCTTTATTTTGGCTGCCAAACCCCTTATGGTTTCCCCATAATCATCGATCTCAATACAGCATTCTGACTCATTGAATTTTACACACACTCCCCCTTCCTCGGCCAACAAATAGTCTAACAGTATTCGATTTTGGTACATGAAAGCCCGCACCTGAGTTTGCTGCCGGCTTAACAAGTCAAGGGCCTCTGAGGTTGTGGGAACCCAGAACATCCTTCTGGCTGTCCAGGACGGCCAAGACCCCTGCCAAGGGGCACAGAAGCCCTGGCACGGAGCCCAAAACACCTGTGGTTTTGATTATGACCCATGCAGCAAATTACCAACCTTATATGAAGATCAGCAAGCCACAACAGTTTAGGTAGAATAATAGTGAAGTTATCACGGGGTGGAAAAGTAGATTTTAGGGTTTCTGGTATGGTGGTTCAGGAGGCAAGATTGAGGGAACTGGGCGTGTCCAGCCTTTCTTCTTCTTCTTCTTGGCCTCCATCTTCTGCTGTGATGTTGTCACTTACAGATTGGTTTAGAGTAGAAACTCACTGTCTAACATAGGTGATAGGTATTGGAAAGTAATTGTAAACATTTTATACGTAGTTTTTAGTATAAAGATATAACACCCCCCCAGGGGCAGGCAGTGTGCCTGGAACTGTCCTGCTGGATGGACCTCGGCAGGGCAGGAGAAAATTTTTTATAGATAAGACACAATAAACAACCTTGAGACCGAGAACTGAAGAGCTCCGGCTCATTCTTCAAGCGCTCAGGCTGGGAAAAGAGACTTTTAACATTCTCGGGGTCGCAACTACCCAAAAAGATCCTGAGAGGTCGTGTGATTTGACACTATTTCTACCACTGCCTGCAGCCTGATTAGTCAGTTCAGTAGATAAATTGGGGTCCTATACTCCCAACTTCCGTCCTGAGCCCATGTGGCCGGTCCATAATAATCAATTATTGTCTCCACCGGCCAATCTTCCTCTCCCCAAGTCTGCCTGCCATTTATGACAGGTATCATTTCCTTCAGATTCCTCTTTTCCTTGTTTAGGGTCTCTTATAATGGGGCCCCTAGCAGGTTGCTTTTTGTTTGGGGGAGAGTGAAGAACACGTGTCGGATCGTGCCCAAAGTGCATGATCCTTTCCATCTGGGAGGTAACTCGCTGTATGCCTTTTTCCTGCAAATCCAATAAATTCCATCTGGGGCTTTCCATTTTATGTTTGTTTTTCCTGGCTCTCCCCAGTATTCTCTTAGTTCCCCTAATGACTGGTAAGGGTTAGCTCCGGGACTCTTGACCCAGCAGAGTCCAATCTGACCATTCCATTCGCAATTTGATTCGTTTTTCTGAGTCCAGTACCCTGTAGGAGGTTCTGGTTGCCAGATTTTGCTCCTACTATTTGAATTTACTGCCAGAGTGGATATACATGGGGTATATCCCACCATTTCAGTATATTCCCTTCCCTCTCGGCTGATGCAAACAGTTCCAATCACTCGCTGGTCTAACACCCATCCCTCAGGTCTCTGTGCCAATTTTGAGACCCGCGGATTGTCCCGCTTCAAAAGTTGTTCCGAAGCTAATCTCTCACCTTTCCAGGGCCATTTTTCAGCAGACTTCAACACTCCACAAATCCAACAATTTGACAATCCCAATTCTGTTGCAATTTCTTGAACCAAATCTATGAATAGGGTCCGATCCGAGGCAGGTAGCCATCCGTCGGCATACTGTTTCTCAAGTTGTTTGTACTGTTCACTTAACATCTTCAGCCTTTCTTGCTCCACCCTCTTCTTTCTCAACTCTGGCTCCCTTCTTTTTACCTCCTGAGTAATCTGTTTCATTTTGCCTTCAGGATCTATCCCTTCTTTATTCTTCGCAAAACAGACAGTCCTATCATACTGTAGACAAACTCTATCATTGTTTGCCTGGACAAGATCCAGCATGACCGGTTCTCTATGTAGGGTGAGCTTTTTATCATACTTCAGATTTCTCCCAACCCAGTACGTTCTCCCATTCATTACACACATTCCTAATTTCAAATTATCATAACACAATGGATTGACTTGATGGTATGCTACAAAAATAGATTCCATCTTTCCCCCGATCCACATTGTTCGATTACATTGGTTACAAACGGGGATTAACATTGGTTCGGTGTTTCTTTTCAGTATTTGGTGGCTGAGCCTGCCTGACTGCCCATTCCCAACTCCAACCTCTGGATCAAAACACAACACCTCTTTGCCCACTCTGCATAATTTCACCTGAGTGCCATTTATCACACAGTACCTGCCTGGCTCCCTGATGCAATCCTCCGGGGTTTGGTGTGCTGAGATCCCCCCGTTTCCTTGTCCGACCGGGACAATCTGGGTACACTCACTGCACTCATCGACGGGGTTCTGTTCCCCATCATGGAGTGGGGTCTCAGTGTGCAGACTCAGCGTCTCGCACATGGCTAGGCTCAGGCCAATCAGGATTCCCACTAGGCGTGCTTCTCTGCCTTTGCCTCCGCCCCCTGGGGTGCCACCAGCAGGGAGGAAGACCATCTTCGCGGCAGCAGGAGTACTCTTCAGGGAATACGTTCTCTGACCATGTTGCATACCTCCTTTTAAAGGCACCCCACCTCGATATCTTGACTGCATCTGAGCTGCACAGTACTTTGATTGATTTTCGGCACTCGACATCCAATATTTCTGCCTTTGAACTGAGTTTTCCAGGCACCCTGTTCTGGAAAATGTGGAACTCCTCCTGTGAATCCAATTCAATAGTACCTAAATTTTTGGCTAGAGTGAAGATGGAGTCAGTCAGCTCAAGCTCTTCCTCCAAACACTGAGTGCACAACCCCTTCAGTCTCTGCCCCCTTCTACAATGTACAACAAAAACTTTCTGACAATATTCACACTTGAAGTGTGCAAATGGATAGCATACACAATCTGACAGTATACAACCTATCTGTTCACCATCGGTCATTTATGTGGACGACGTAGCTTGATCTTTAGGTCACCTGGGGAAGAGGTGATCCTCCACTCGGGAGTCTCCTCCTGATGTTCGACCTTTTTCACTCTGGACGCGTGTGTCCAGCCTTTCTCCACCATCTGAATGGCCGTGTCTGTTGTCAGAAGAACAAGAAAGGGACCTTCCCAGTGAGGGGAGAGGGGTACATCTTTCCATACTTTCACAAGCACTCTGTCACCTGGTTGAATTTTGTGGATAGTGAATCCAAGAGGGACACTCTGAGATACTATCCCGTTTCCTCAGTTCCTGTAAATATTTATCAGTATCAAGTACAGTTGGATTTGACTGTCCTCCAATCTGGGGTGTCCCACTGGCATCCCATGCTTATATGGCATTCCATATAGCATTTCAAATGGTGAGAGTCTAGTCTCTGAGTGAGGCATAGTCCTGATATTAAGCAAGGCAAGAGGGAGGCACTTCAACCAGGACATTCAGGTTTCCAATATCAATTTAGATAATTGCACCTTCAAGGTCTGATTCATCCTTTCAACTTGTCCTGAACTCTGGGGATGCCACGGGGTGTGGTATTCCCACCAAATGCCTAGTGTGTCTGCCAATTGCTTAATAATCTTTGAGGTAAAATGAGTTCCCTGGTCCAAATCTATATAATTTACCACCCCATATCAGGGCACAATCTCCTCCAACAGTTTTCTGGACACAATTTGAGCTGTTGCCCTTGGGCTCGGAAAAGCTTCCACCCAGTGGGTCAGTTTGTCAACTATCACAAGCACAAATTTGTACCTTCCCACTCTGGGCAGTTTAGTAAAATACTCTTGGATTCTTTTGAAAGGTCAGTATGCAATGGGACGATTTCCCAGGATTGCCTGTCATGCCTTAGTCTTGTTAATTTTCTGGCAGATCAGACATCCCTGTACCTCTTGTTTTGCCGATTCCTAAATTCCTCTGCATCTGAAAAATTTCAAAACTGTTCAGCCAGGGCCTGAGCCCCCCAATGTGTTCGCTGGTGCAGCCTCCTCAAGATTCTCCTGGTAAAGCCTTTCGAAACTAATTCTCTCCCGTCTGGTAATTTCTACTTACCTTCCTCCAATTCTCCCCCTATTTTCTCATAGTTCTCAATTTCCTTTTGGGAGGGCTGAGGAGGGTGGTCTGGGATCTCAATTCCTTTGTTCTCCAGGGTACTTACTGTCATCAATGCTGCGCTTTTGGCCTCCTGGTCTGCCAAATTGTTCCCCCAGATCCGAAACTGCATCCCTGCCTGATGCCCTTTCACATGAACAACCAAAATTTCCTCCGGCTCCCTTATTGCTTCCAAAATTTGCCTGATCAGTTCTCCATGCATCAGTTCCTGTCTTCGAGTGTTGATCAGCCCCCTTTCTTCCCAAATTTTTCCAAAGGTGTGAACCACCCCAAAGGCATACCTAGAATCTGTGAAAATCGTTCCCTTTCTTCCTTTCAGCCCTTTCAAAGCCCTCAGAACTGCATAAAGTTCACAAGCCTGTGCTGACCATCCTGCATTCAAAGAACCTGCTTCTATCACTTTTCCCGTTCTCCTGTCCACAGCTGCGTATCCTGATTTCCTTTTTCCCTCGATTACTCTGCTCAATCTGTCCACGAACCATTTTTCTCCGTCTTCCAGTTCCTCCTCTTCTAAATTTGGTCTTATTTTGGTTTGCAATTCCACTACTTCCACACAGTCATGAACAAGCTTTTCCGAGGCTTCCCCGAACAAAAACTGGGCTGGATTTTGGGCTGTCATTGTTCACAATTCCAAATCCGGTGAGTAGATCAAAATGGCTTCATACTTCAGCAACCTAGCGTCCGTGAGCCATTTATCTGCCTTTTGTTGTAGTATACCCCACACGTTATGCAGTCCTAATACTACCAAAGGCGTCCCAAAAGTTACTTTCTTTGCCTCCTCCACCAACAATGCCACAGCTACAATAGCTTACAAGCATGTGGGCCAACCCTTGCTTACAGGGTCCAGAAGCCTAGACAAGTAACCGACCAGTTTCCTGGCCCCAGCCCAGTCCTGCGTTAGCACGCCGTGGGCTGTGTGATTGCTGACATCCACAAACAGCTAAAATGGCCGTTTCACATCAGGGAGGCTCAGCACTGGTGCTGTCACGAGTGCTTCCTTCACTCCCCTAAATTCATCCTCATCCTTTTCTGTTCATTTGATTTTTTCCGTGGTGGGTTTTTCGTATAAAACCTTCACCTTTTCACTGTATCCTTCAATCCACTGCTGGCAATATCCCAAAAATCCCAGTTACTGTCTCACCTCTCTCTTTGTCCGTGGGGGAGGCAGGGCAATAATCCCTGCTACCCTTTCAGGATCTAGTTTCTTCTTTCCCTTGGTTAACCAATGCCCCAAATACCTGACCTCGGATTCTGTGAACTGCAGCTTTGACTTTGACACTTTTAATCCTTTTTCCCCCAGGAAATTCAAGAGCTTGATAGTGTTCATCCTTACATCCTTCTCCCTCAGGACCTGCAATCAACAAATCGTCTACATATTGTAACAATTTCATTCCTTCCACTGGTACAAAGTGACTCAGAACTTGAGTGCCTGCCAAAACAAATTCAGGGAATCTACAAAACCTGAGGCAACGATGTCCATCTAAATTGCTGCTTTCTGTTTGTTTCTGGGTCTTCCCATTGAAATGCAAAGTAATCTCTGCTCTCCTTTGCTAAAGGACAAGTCCAGAAAGCATCTTTCAAGTCAATCACACTGTACCACGTGTTCTCGGGAGAGACGTTATTCAACAAAATGTAATGGTTTGAAACTGTGGGGAACAGTGTCTTAGTCCTCTGATTCACAGCCCTTAAGTCTTGCACTAACCTATAGCTACCATCTGTTTTCTGCACTGCCAAAATTGGGGTGTTGGTCTGGACATGCATCGCTCCAACGTTCCTTTTTTCACTAGTTCATCAATCACCGGTTTCAGTCCCCTCCTTCCCTCCATGGGGATAGGGTACTGTTTGACCTGAATGGGGTCTTCTGGTCTCTTGATTTCAATGTGAATTGGCTCTATGTTAAATCTCCCGGCCTCCTCTTGGTTATACCAAACCTTTGGGTCAATTTTCTCCTTGTCCTGGGCAGTGAGTTGATACAACTTCACCGTGAGCTGGGAATCCTGCACCACTAGACCAATTTCCAGTGCCACCATTAAATCCCTTCCCAGCAGATTGAATTCTGCCTCCTCTATTAGTAACATATTTCCAACACATCGTTTGTTTTCTGATTCTATTTCAACATCTTTTATGATGGGAACCTTAAATGGTTCCCCCTTTGCCCCGACTACCATCACTGCGTCGTTGCTCATAGAGCAGTCTCGTGGTTATCATTGCACTGTGGTCCGTTCAGCTCCAGAATCTACTAAAAACCATATCTCCTGCCGGTGGGGTCCTACTCTCAATTTTATCAAGAGCTCCTTCAGTGTTCCGGACCCCAGACTAAAAAGCCCCTGCTACCTCTAATCTTCCTGAAACATTTTCCTGTCTTTGTCCTTCCTGGGACAATTCCTCTGAATATGTCCCTTCTGCTTGCAGTAATAGCACTCAAACTCCTTTTTCTGGTTGCTTGAGCCCTTACCTTGGGAAGGATTCTGTCTCTTTGACAGCGCTGATTTTGCCGAGCCTCGGACCTGTTCCTGTTTCTGTGCCTCCCTCACTGCAGCCACCAACACTTTTGACTGAATTTTCTGCTTTTCTTAATCTCTCCTCATGTAGATCTTCTGGGCTTCCTGGAGCAATTCCTGCAATTTCCTATCCTGCCATCCATCTATCTTTTCCAATTTCTTCCTTATATCTTCCCATGATTTTGCCACAAATTGGGTTTTCCACAGGACCGCCCCAATCAGGGATTCAGGGTCTGTCCCGGAATACATTCTTAGGCTCTTCCAGAGCCTTTCCAGCCACTCTGTGGGTGTCTCATCATTTCCCTGGCATTCTCTGAGCACCTTACTCATATTTTACCCTTTTGGCACAGCCTCCCAAACACCTTGTATCATCATATTTCTAAGATTTATCATTTTCTGTCTACCTTCTTCCATCTAAGCATTCCAAGATGGCTTTTGGTCCAGCCACCTCTGACCCCCTTGCTCCCCCTGTGGATTCCTGTGTTCCTAGTCTCTGATCGGGGCTTACCTGACCATCTCCCTTTCTTCATTGTTGAACAGCGATCTCAGGATTGCATTGAGATCCTCGTAAGTGTAGATGCTGGTCCTCAGGAACTCGTCTTAATCTCTCTGCCACCCCCAATGGATCGTCCATCAGTTTTCCCATTTCTTTCTTGAAAGCCCTCACGTCTCCTATGTTGATCGACGTATGTACGAAGCCGATGACTCCCGGAGCCATTGGTATCTCCCATAAAGGGAAGAGATTGGGTTTTTCCTCCTCATCTCCACTATCACCAGTGGTCACTCTCCTCGTCCTTCGCCTCGTCCAATGGGCCAGAGGAGAGCTAGTTTGGTTCATGGGAAAGATCTGTTTCTCCTCAGTTTTGGGAGGTGGCGGGGGCTGGGGCTGCTTGCATGGGAGCGGAGGTGTCGATGCCTGTTCACATGGGAGGGAGGCGCTGTTGCCTGCTCCGGCTGACTCAGAGGCACCATAGCCAGCTCTGGTGCGAGCAGTGGCACGGAAGCCTGTCCCTGTGGGAGCGATGCCTCTGGAAGTGGTGCGGGTACCGAAGGTACCTGAGCTTGCGCTGTCTGGGGTGGAGGGACTAGATAGGAAGGTGGAAGGTTCTCCAGCAGCTCCCATTCCCTGCCCCGAGTTGCTGAGCGCCTGTGGGCTCTTATCGGGAACAATCCCGAGCAAGCAAATTTCCACATCTTTACATACTCAATCTCTTCAAAATTCTGTGGGTAATGATCGACTATGTGGTCGTACAGGGTCTCGCACGTCCATATTTCGAAGGTGCCGAAAACCGGCCAGACCACGTACTTTGCAATCTCCTTTCCTCTCTACTTTTCCATACAAAAATGGATCATCTTTTCCTTGGATTTCCCCACCCTCCTGGGGCTGTCTTCCCAATGTTCTAATATCGACCCCAACGGGCTTCCCCATGGGATTTCTGGCAAAACCTTTTTGGGAACCTGGGGAGGGTTTCCCTGGGGCTTTCTCTGGCACTTGCTCTTTTTCAGTCCCATCTTTCAAAAAAACCCCTTTGCTATTTTTCTTACCTCAAGTCCTTTTGGCTGGGATTGTTGGCACAAATCCTGAGTCTCTGTCCGGTACCGATTTCTTAGTCTGTGAAAAACAAGTTTACTTGGCCACACAGAGAACCATTCCATGGGTTTTTCGACTGGTAAAGAGCTCTCTTACCTGATTTTTCTGGATCAGAAGGTTTACCAGCTCCCAAACCTTTTGGGAACATCCCTTCCCTCCTGACCCAAACTGTGATCAACCCCTCTGAACTCCCTACGAGTCTCAGGTCCAATGTGTGTGGTAAGCAAAAGCGCACGCTTCCCCCGCAGCCGACCACTTCTCTCACAAGAGAGTGGAACTGTGATCTTGGGGTCCACACTCGCTTTGTGATAGAATCACGTCTCACACACGCTCGATCACACCCCACTCAACCACACGGTACTCACGGTTCCTTTTCCCGTGTAGATTCTTCGTGCACGTCGATTTTCCAAGTGAAAAAGCACCGTGGCCTCGGAGATCCCTCTCTGGATCACTCCGAGTTTCCCGAGAGCTCTGAGCCCGTTACGTCCCTCTTTGGCTGTGGTTCTGGCTTTGGTTCGTTTTCTGATTGGTTTCGCTGACTCCCAATCCTGTCAGGCTGCTGAAATCAGTGGGGCGCCTCCTGACCAGAGAGGGGTCCCTGAACCCCAAATTCAGATCACGTTGGGATCACCAGAATTGTTATAAATGATCAATCGAAAAGACAAATTATCAAAAGGCGAAAAGATCTTATTTTTCTTTTCCGTGACTAAAATACAGTCCTCAAAAACCCCACAGCCAAAGAGACAGAGTCGAGCCCGGGATCGGCGCTGGGTGAACCTGGATCTTATCTCTATCGCATCAGACCCTTCCCCATTCACAAGCGCCACTTCTTGTGGGGCTGTTTTATACAGTGTTTTATGCCTGAGGCAGAGGAGTCCCAGTTTCTTTTGTAACTCTGCATATTCAAGACAGTTTCTTTCACTGTGCAGAGTTGGACAATCGCTGTTTCCTGAGCGGTAGCCAGTGTTAACTGCGTCCAGGGAAGTCGCGTATTCAGATGTATCTTTCTGGCGCCTTCTGTTATCTTGATTGATGGTATCAGCTGTGCGATGATCATCCTTGGGCATCTTCTGATCACTCGGGATAGTGGCAGTCATCGTGTTGGCCACGTCTATTCATAAGTTAACTGGGTATTGTTCTCCTGTCGCCTTCAGGAATCTTGGAATTCCAAGCAGACGTTTGTCCTTGGGCTGCTTGTGGTCAGAGACTCGTTTGGATTTCACAATCTTATAAAATACATTCTCTCTATAAGCATGAATTATTTCATAACATATATTACATAATCTAAAACTATATTTAACACACTACTTTAAAAAAAATTAATACAGTATAACTTTCTAACATAACACATATAATATTCATTTTAATATTTGCAAAAAGCCAATCATAAAATATGCATTTTTCACAGATAAGTAATGTAATAGTTGGCTCTCACAATTGGGAGATGGCTATCATGTAGATGTATAGTAATGTTATTGTAATATGTCATTCCATAGTCCTCTTTCCCTCCCTGCCTTGTAATAGCCTTAGTATTCAAGACATTTAGAGGAGGCTGGCTTGTTACCAGGAGGCGCAGCATAACAACACCTGACCTCCAATCAAGATGTAAAAAGTAATCTCCACCAATGGATGGCAGAGAAAGACTTGACTGACAAAACTTTTGGAGGGGCTAAGGATATAAAAGGCAGAGCACCCATTTTGTAGAGGAGACACGTGACTGGTAGTCATGGGGGTGGCTCCCAGCGCTGTAATTTTACCTTATTTTGTCTTTTGTTGTTGTTTTTGTTAAAGTTTAATAAAATTTTAAAAAGTGAGCAGTCGTTTCTTAGAATGGGATCTCATCCCAGATAAAAATCCCGTCTCTGTGGCTGTAGGAGATTTCGAGGGAGAAGCATGCCCTGTCACCAGTTCAGCAGCTCTGTCGAGTTCTCCTGTGACCACTGGTGATTGCAGGTCAGCACTGAGGACAACAGAGGACTAAATAACAAAAAAGAGGAAGGGGAAGAAGAGAAAAAGCCCCTGAAAACTGCAGATCTAGAGGACTGTGAGTGCTAGTATGATTAGGAGCTGAGAGCATACTTGAAGTGTGAGTAAAGATGAAGATCCTCATACCTATTTTTGGCTAGATTGTAATTTCCATAAGCCCGATGTATAAAAGTCAGCTTCAGACAATACATGGGACCTGTCCTGGTCAGTTGAAGCTGTAAGATGCTGGATGATTGGAAGAAAAAGATGGTGGGGTTTGTGTGGGGGGAAGAAAGTGGGGACTTTGTGGCCGGCGGGACGCTTCTAGAAGAGGGAGAGAAAAAACTACAGGTGGGACACATAGAAGAGGAAAGCAGAGACCCAGTGGCCAGTGGGACGTGTGAGACTGAAAGATCTGTAGGGGCTCAAGTGCATCTGGGGTTTCCAGGTTGAGAGTCACGGTGTTAGAGTGATAGCAAAAGTCGCCATTCAGTGAAAACGGTGCTTGTGTCGAGGTGAGTAGATAACTTTCCCAACCTGCAGGTGATGGGGGGGAGGCTGTGTGACTGATCTGCAAAGAGACCTGGCGTGGCGATTCTTGGCAGTCACTACCCCAGCAGAGGCAGCAGCAGTGTTGGGCACAGTTCACACGGTGCTGCCAAAAGTTGGGGGTGGGCGTAGTTGCGCGAGAATCTTACACACTGTGGAAGTTGCTGGCCCAGCAGCAGCATGACATGCCATCTACATAAAAGCCACTGAAAGTCAAGAACTAGGTGTGCAAGAACTTCTCCATGGCCTACCAGCGTAAAACCTTTTTGTTTCCAATACTACCACAGAAGTCATCCTGCTGATTTTATGCCTTCTAAGGTAGCTGAGCTATCTTGGATGTGATATAGATCTCCAAGAGCTTATGAGACCTGGCTTGAGGAGGCCATATATCACCATCCCAGTTCCTTTCCCCATATGTCCCAACTTGCCCTGGTTTCTCCTCTCCCTGTTTCCTCATTGGTTGTGGTACCCCTGGTGGCCGACCCCTTCTTCCCTGAAAGCCAATGCCCTTTGCCCTGCCCCTTACCCACCCCTACTTCAACCTTGTGCAGAACACATGGCCTGTCTTTTGTCTCTGGTTCCCCTTCAGCGTGTCAAATAAACCTCGCTGGAATTGACCACATGAAAGGCCCTTCTGCCTCTCTTTGCTGAGCTTGCCGTGGTGAGTGAGGTGTGTGTGGACTTGACTGTCTTGCTTGAATGCTTACCCAAGCAGCTTTTCCACAGGTAATGCTTATTGGGAAATAGGTAGCAGCAATCACCATCCAAACCCCATGCTGCTACACCCTACCATGGTGTGATGAGTAATGAAATACTTGACTCTCACAATTAAAGGGCAAATATTATGTATATGCTAAGAGAAGTTTTATTGATTTATACTTATGTTTCCCCTTTTGCATTGTTCTCATGGGATGGCCGGGGAAGCTGGGGCATTTGGGAGGGTCAGTTCGTTACTATGGCAACATCTGACCTCCAATCAAGATGTCAGGAAGTGAACTCCACCACTGGACAGCAAAGGAGTTGATGGACAGAACTTTGGGAAGGGCCAAAGGGTTAAAAGGTGGAACATCCATTGTGTGGATGAGCACATGGTGGGAAACATGCTTTGCTCCCGGCGCTATAATCTTTTCTCTATTCAGTCTTCTGTTGTATTTTTTATAAGGTTTTAATAAACCTTTTAAATTTTTTGAAAGTATAATTTCTCACAAATGAGAGCTCTCCCCGGGATTTGCACCTCACCCCGGTGGTGCTAAGAATTTTCAAACGAGGCACACCCCACCACATATTAGGCAGAATCTCTTGGACGTTTCCAGGACTACCAGCGGTTGCAGGTTGAAAACCCGAAGACACCAGGGGACTGGATAAAGGAAAGAGGGTGTGATACATAGTATAGGTTATAAAATAATACGTGCTAAGTGAAATTAAAACCACAGCATTTTGGGTACTAAAACCAGTGTCAGGCAACAAGCCAGCCAAGAAATTCAAAACACCAGGAAGGCATTGTTGCCAGAGACGCATATTCCAAAGGATTCCTTGTCTGACAAGATCCCAGCTGGAGACACTTCAGATAAGCATCACCAGCAACCACAGACTGAGAAATTCAAACAGGAAGGCAACTGTCCCCAGAAATGTATATTCCAGGGGGATTTCTTTTGTCTGACAGGAGGCATTCTTGATAAGCATCACCAGCAACTACAAACTAAGTGATAGAAATTCAAATACCAGAAAGACACTGCCTCCAGAGACCTATATTCCAACGTATATTCCAAAGGATTTCTTTGACCAGACTCCAGCAGGAGGCATATTGATAAGCATCATCAGAAGTTTTTCCTGGAAAGTTTCTTCCTCACAGGATTCCAGCGATTATCCACCAGCTCCGGAAAACCCGATGATATGCTAAAGAAGACCCCCTTCCAAAGCCTGAAAGACTGTATAAAAATGGACCCCTTGGAATGGATCGGGGGAGACCCACAGGGACACTGGTGCAGACTAGGTCTTAAAGTTTCCTCTGGCCCTGACTGCCCAGGCTCAGAGCCGAGATTGCTTGTGGCTTTTTCCAAATTTATATTTTTGATCATTTAATAAATTTCTTTGATTATTAAATTGGAGTATTCATTTATAACAGAGGGGAAGGGGGATGAGTACCATCCTTATAACTTTTTTGACCAGATCATACTTCCGTAATTCCAATATATGAATGTGAACTTCATATCAGTAGTATATATGGACCTGTCCTGATCAGTTGAAGCTTCAGGATAATGGATGGTTGAGTGACAAAGGCAGGGGGCCCGTGACAGAGACCCTGTGGCCAGCGGGACACATGAGATTGAAGGATTTGTGGGGACTCGGAGCAGGACGTGGCTCCTAGGCGCAGCCAGCGCTATAATTTGCAGAGACAGCTGAGTTCAGGCTGGAAACGAGGCAACCGCCAAGGGGACTGCAGCGGAGGGGTTGCCCAGGAGTAGGTGTAACACTCCACATGGTGCACGGGGCTTCGCACAGAGGAGCCAGCAAGCTCACGCACCACCCGGAGTGGGGGGGATGGCTCCTGGGCACAGCCAGTGCTGTAATTTCTAGAGCCAGCCGAGACCGGGCTTGGGAGAGGAGCGACCGATGAGGGGTTTGCAGTAGAGGGGTCGCCCCAGGACTAGATTTAACACTCCACGTGGTGCGGCGGCTCACGCACCCTCGAACCGAAGGGGGTTGGGGTGGGCCAGCCACGGAGCTGAGTGGCGGCGGGGTGGAGTCCCTGAGCCCAGGGGGATTGGGGCGGGCAGGCCACAGAGCCGAGTCACGGCGGGCCTGGGGGTGGGCCCATGGCCATCGAGTCGAATCGGGGCAGGAGGAGCCACGGAAGCTGAGCTGAGCCAGGCGGGGCTGGGATGGAAGCCGCCTGGATTGTAGGGGCTTTTCAAAAGAGAGGTAAAGTTGGGGGTTTTCCCTCTCTCTCTTTCTCCTTCCTCCTTTCCTGTTTTTTTTTCTTCTCCTCCATTTCTTCTCCCTTCTTAGGGAGGCAGGCCTTGCTGGAAGGGTGTGTAACTATCTGATCAAGGAGGTGGGCTCTGTCGGGAGGGCCTGTGGTTAGCCAATTGGGGAGGTTGGCTCTGTGGAGAGTACTTGTGGTTGGAAAGGCGGGGTCTGTCAGGGGAAGGCCTGTGATTGGCTGGTCAGAATGGGACTGTGATGGAGTAGGGAATCCCCAGGGGAAGAAGTAGAAATTGAAGAAGTACCAATGGGCATACCCCCAGATAGTCCATTGGGAAGGAAATTAGCCCAGTGGAAATATGACCACAACTCCAGAGATAGGATGAGCTTAAAATGATTCAGTACTGCATGGTAGAATGGACCAGAAGGGAAATTAGAAGCGATCATGTACAATGGCCAAGATATGGATCAGATGAAGGATGGATATGCCAGGCATTAAACATATATGTAAGAACTAAGAAACCACTCTCAGGGAGAGAGTGACTATGCTGCCTGCTGGGAGGTGGAGATTTCACCCTCGAAGGTGAGCATGTTTAAGGTTACAGAACATAAAAAGTGGGACCCATTAGAGCACTTGCCCCCCCTACCTCCAGTAGCTCCAACTGTACCTCTCTTGCCCCCTGATGGGCCTAATTAATGGCCAATCACAGTCCAGCTGTCTCAGACTCTCTGGTCAGTCACAAGATTTTATTATCATTCCATTCTTTCCTTTCCTTGCTAGCCTTCTGATGAAATCCTTCTTCTATTCTTTTAGTATAGTTTTAATATATAATTTTCTTTTAATATAATATATATCATAAAATAATAAATCAGCCTTCTGAAACATGGAGTCAAGATTCTCATCTCTTCCCTCATCCTGGGACCCCTGCGAACACCACGACAATGGACTATTAGAGGACCCCACTGGATTAGCAGAACAGTTAGACCAGTTTCTGGGGCCCAATATATAGACATGGCAAGAAATGCAATCAATAATGACCATGTTATTCACACCAGAGGAAAGACAGATGATCTGGGCAGCTGTGATACGGATATGGTAAAGGGAGCATGTGCAAGGACCTCCTGGGGATCTGAAAATGCCCACAAGTGCACCCCAATTGGGACCACAACAGCACGGGGTGGGGGGGCAAGACATGGAGTAGTATAGAACATTAATTATAAGAGGTATCAAAGAGGCAGCTCCATGTAATCAAAATGCCTGTAAGGCTTTCAATGAGCAGCAAAAGAGGGAAAATACTCCAACAGAGTGGCTAGAAAAACTGAGGAAAAACATGAGGCAATATCCAGGGGTTGACCCTGATACAGTGGCCTGACAGATCTTACTAAAGATAAATTTTGTCACTCACGCCTGGCCAGATATACGGAGAAAGTTAGAAAAGTTAGATGGTTGGCAAGAAAGGAGGATCTTTTAAGGGAGGCACAGAAGGTGTATGTAAAGAGGGACGAAGAGAAGGCCAAGGCGAAAGCCATGGTAATGGTAACTGCCATTAGGGAAGGAAACCAGCACGTAAAGAACTACCCAGGTAAGGGACAGGGACCCCAAATATGGGAAGATAGACAGAGGGGGATGCAGCTCCCTGGGACTGGACAAAAAAAGGAGAATTTGGGACATGGGGGAACCTAGGACCAGTTTGCTTTTACTGTAAAGAGAATGGGCATATCTGAAAGAATTGCCCCCAGAGGGAAAAGGACCTGAGGGTCTATGAGACTGAGCAAAAAGGGGAAGCACAAGACCAGGGATGTCAGGGGCTCTACCTTCTGAGGACAGAATACCATCTGGAGCCCTTGATAACTTTAAAAATAGGTCTCCAGGAGGAAGAATTTTAGTTCCTAGTAGACACGGGGGCTGAAAGAACTTGTGTTTGTAGAATCCCTAAGGGGTGCAGAAAGGGTCAAGATACTGTGCAAGTAGTAGGTGCAAAAGGGGAAGGGTTCAAAGTATCAGTTATAAAGGAGGTAAAGTTTGACAGGGCAAATAAAATAGGAATTAGGAATGTTCTATTAGTTCCAGAAGCAGGGTGCAATTTATTAGGATGGGATTTATAGGTGCACTTAGACATTGGAGTACTCCCAGAAGAAGGGAAAATGGTGGTTAAACTTCTCCAATTAAGGGAAGAGGATGAGGAGAAAATTCATTAAATGGTGTGGGCAAAACCAAAAATATCGAGGTAAATTGAACACGAAAAGTATAGTAATAAAAATTGTTACTGAGAACCATCCAGTTCACGTATGACAATACCCATTCTCCCTGGAAGGGAGACGAGGACTGCAGCTGGTGATCCAGGACCTACTTGAGGAGGGGACCTTAGAACCATGTATGTCCCCCCATAATACACCCATATTACCAGTAAAGAAGTCAGATGAAACTTACAGGCTTGTCCAACATTTGAGAGAAATAAACAAAAGAACAGTGAATCGATACCTAGTAGTGCCTAACCTCTATACACAACTGAGTAATGTCCCCCCAGCACACCAGTGGTTTAGTGTGGTAGACCTAAAAGATGCTTTTTGGGCTTGCCCACTGGCAGCAGAAAGTAGGGATATATTTGCCTTTGAATGGGAACACCCCGATTCCGGGAGGAAGCAACAACTTTGGTGGACTAGATTACCCCAAGGGTTTTCTGAATCCCCAAACCTATGTGGTAAAGCCCTAGGAGAAATAGTACAACTCTTCTCCATCAAACATGAGATAAAACTCCTCCAATATGTAAATTATTTACTTCACTCAGGATGGGAAGAAAAAGAAGTTTGGGAATCCACCATAGTGTTTTTACATTTTCTGGGGGACCAAGGACTTTGGGTATCAAAAGGTAAACTCCAATTTGTAGAGAAGGAAGTAAAATACCTAGGACATGTGATTTGTCAAGGAAACCGGTGACTGAACCCTGAGAGAATTGCGGAGGTAGTCTCACTCCCACGGCCAAAAACTAAGAGGGAAGTTAAAAGGTTTCTAGGCTTCTTGGGATATTGTAGGCTATGGATTGAAAGATATACACAGGCTGTCAGGTTCTTGTATGAAAAGTTAGTGGAAGAAGAGATTAGGTGGACAGAAGATGATGAGCAAAAGTTTGAGGCTTTAAAGCAAAAATTAGTCAGTGCATCAGCACTGTCTTCCTACCTTAGACAAACCCTTCTATTTGTAGATATAGAAAAAGGGGTAGCTCATGGAGTTCTAGCCCAAGCCTGGGGAGGATCCAGGAAACCATTAGCCTATTTATCCAAATTACTAGACCCTCTCAGTCAGGGGTGGCCAACCTGAATTCAGGTGACAGCAGAAACCACCTTACTCATAGAACAAACAAAAAAATTAACCTTTGGGGGAAAATTGAAAATATATACCCCACACTCAGAAGCATCCTAAGCCAAAAAGTTGAGAAATGGCTCACTGATTCCCGACTGCTAAAGTATGAAGCCATCTTAATACATAATGATTTAGAGCTAATCGTGAGTAACCAACATTATCCTGCCCAGTTTTTTTATGGTGAACCGGATGAGGAATTAATACAAAATTGCCTAGAGGTTATACCCTATCAAACTAAAGTAAAAGAAGACCTAACAGGACTACCACTCCAAGGAGGGAAATGATTGTACATCAATGGATCTTCAAGGGTAATCCAGGGGCAGCAGGTATCAGGGTACGCTATAGTAGATGAAGGGTTAGTAGCCATGGAAAAGAGAAAGTTACCTTCCAAATGGTCAACCCAGTGAGACAGAGTGGAAATTTCCTAGAGTAGAAATCCATTTTGATTTAGGCGAAATGTACATCTTTGAGGATATTTGAATTTAATCTGTAGTTTGCAAACATAGCTGTTTGGTCTGACTGCCTGTTCTCGCAAAAAACCTATGCTCCAACAAACTGCTTCAGCCAAAGGACAGGGATGGGGGGGGGGGAGGGACTCACCTTGAACTCTGAAACAGACAGACAGAGGCTGCTATGGAAAGCAGGGTCAAAATGACCCAGGAATTCTTTCTGATAAAGAAAAAATAGCAGCAAATGTCACACAAAGTCAGTAAAATGAATATGTGTGAATCTATTGTGAAATTGCATGCATATGTATTCGAGAGGGAGATAAAAAAGGATCTGGAGTTCCCAGAGGTACACATCATTTTAAGGGAATGATTCCCACATGTCCAGCATTGTAATAAGCATACCGACTTTACAACTTTCACAAAAGTCGTGGAGTTTGTTTGCTTCTGCAAATCATTTTGGTGACCCGGCCAGGAGACCGTCTCTGTCCCCACAGGGGCAGAGGGAAAGACGGACCTCCTGAGGTGCACCCCAGGATTTTCCCGGAGGAGCTCTGGTCATCTCTGCTTTCCTCTTGTGGAGACAGAAAAGGACCTGCTGGTGTGCGGAAGGATACAGTATGTATATCAAAGGGCCCTGGGGGAGAGACAGAGATAGGACTGCTGAGTAAGTCAGTCAGAGATGTCTAAGTGCACAGCCTCGTTCCTGCACCTGCAAGCAGACTGTTCGATAGAGCCGCTGGACTAGAGATGGGTTCATTGTTTGATTGAGCCACCACTAGCGACTCTGGGGGAGGGTTGAGTGAATCCGTGTGTGTGTTTCTAGTGTCCGGACATTGAATGGTTAATGCATTGTGTGGTTGATGTTAATGTGTTTGTAATCATGTGAGTGCATGGTGTATGAAAGAGAGAGTGAACAAGTGAGTGTACCCACAGTACCGGGGGGGAAGGGGGGGGGGGGGGGGGGGGTGGTTCTACCCACATCTGAAGCGGCTGAGTGAGACCTGAGGCACCAGCTAGGGCAGGCTGTGGGTGCAGGGAGTGCCTCACAGAGAAGTGGAACAAGTGGAGAAACGTGGGTGAGGACATTTATTGTGTTTAAAGGTGGTGATTTGTGTCGATTATGCACATTTTAACAGTGGCTAGACAAACTCAGGAGGTTCCTCTGCCCTAGTAGTTTGGACTTGATGCCTGGAATTTAACTGTGTGCTGTTATTTTGATTGTGTCCAGAGTGTGTGAGGACCAGAGAAAGCTCATGTGGGTAAATGCTGAAGTATTGTATGCCGTGTTGTGTTGAGGAAAGTGGGCACTCTGAGAGATACCCCCTTTCCTGGTGAGTTTGTGTAGTTCCTCCCCCTCATTGTGGTAATTTGATTCTTGGGTTTGTATGGTTGTGTTTGTGGAGATTTTAGAATTTTGTTTGCAACAAGTGTAGCATTTTATGCAGAAGAACTACAGTATAGTGATTTATGTTTAACTGTAGTAAAACGAATTAAAGGAATTCCAGGAATTCCCCTCCCACAGCAATGCAAGCCCTGACTCTCGTGAATTTGAAATGCGGGGAGAGGGGGGGTGTCTGTGTTTGTGGGCATACCAGTTTTTGCTGTAACAAGGCAGTAAAGTGACTGTCAGCAGAAACAATGCTTTAATTATATGGTGTGGGAAGAGAACTGGAAAAGACTGAGATTTTGTAAAACAGAGTTTAGATGGAGGAGACTAATTAGTTCATTTAGAGGAGCTTTACCAGACATCAGTTGGTAATATAGTAAGTCTGGACTGAAAACAGCCCACCGTAGAGGTTAAGTGATAAGCACCAAAGTGATAAACAGAATAGCCTGCAGGCAATTCCCGGGACTTTTTGGTGCATTGAGAAGCTGGCACCTTGTGTGCAATGCAGAGTTTGTGAGAGGCACTGGTATTGCTGTTCTATGCCCCAAGTGTAAATTGAAGGTTCCTGATCAAGCCTATTCAGAACCTGAGGGCTTGAAGCTTATGTGTGGAGGATCACATCTGATACCTGCCACCTGGAGGTCTGTGTGTGAGAAAAACTGAGAAAAGACACTGTGAGGCTGAGGTGGAAACAAGATAGTATAAGGAGAAGGAGATAATGAGAACTAACCAGAGGAAAGAGATTTCCCAAGTAGCTCCTTTGGGAGAGGCTCACTGGGAGAAAACTGCCATTAGGGGCAGCTCGGAAAATAAAAAGATTTATAATACCTTATTGCAGTTCATGCTGTTTCAAGACTGGAAAGCAAATAAGATGAGGTCTCGTATGCTGATATGTTTTTCTCCTTAAAGAATCACCCAGAATGGCAGAGTAACTGTGGGTTCAGAGCTCCCTCTGACCCACTGGTGTTAGCTCTTGAAAAAGAAAACAAAACAAAGAGAAGGCAAATCGAACGTGTTGTTCAGCATGCAGTGTAAGACAGCAATGTATGAAATCAGACAAAGTTTATCATGCTGAAATGCAAAATGATTACAAATTGCAAAACGAAGTACATATGATTTGTTAAAGGGTCCTCCTAAGGTAAGGGAGGATAAGGAAGACCTCCCAAAAAGGGAAAAGGACTCAGGCTCCAAAAGTATACCCATTTGCACCCATCCCCCTCCTGACAGTCCAATTTCATTCAGAACTAGGAGGTAGCAGACCCCTCTGTGAGAGGCAGGGAGACCAGAAGAAAGAAAAGGGTGGCATTTTGGTTGATACAGAGGCCATATATTCAGTTTTAAATAAAGCTTTAGTACCTGTGGAGAATGATTATGTTGTAGTGTGGGGAAAAACTGGCCAGTCTGAGAAGGCATAGTTTTGCAAACCTTTAAAGTAACATGTGTATTTACAAGTTTTTGTATGTGCCCAATTCGCTAAACATTCTAAAATGGGGAGGTTACTCTGGAGGTAAGTGATCAAAAGTATATAAAAGTGTTACACTTAACATTAACTGCCATTGAAATTAAGAAGAAAATTAGTAAAGAGATATTAAGACAAGTATTTTTGGAGTTATGGGCCTCTGATGTACCAGGGAGGGTGAAGAATGCCCCCCATAGTAATCAAGCGTAAGGAAGGGACACAACCACTGAGAATTAAGCAGTACCCCCTGAAAAAGAAGATACGGAATTAATCCGCCCAATAATTGATAGTACAAGATTGAGGGTTGTCAATAAGTTAACAAAGAATTTATATCCTGTGGTAGCAAATCCATATACTTTACTAACTTGTTTAACACCTGAGCTTACCTGGTTTACCATTCTAGACCGGAAAGATGCCTTCTTTTGCCTCCCTATCCACGAAGCCAGCCAGAAAAGTTTTTCATTTGAATGAGAAAGCTCGAAAAGTAGTCTCAAAGCACAGCTCACATGGTCCATGTGCCTGAAGGCTTCAAAAATTCCCCCACGCTGTTTGGAGAACAACTTGCAAAAATCCAGAGTCCTGGGAAGCTCCACAGGAAGAAGGAAGGCTATTGCAATACGTGGATGATCTTCTAGTAACCACTCAGACGAGGGAAGCATGTGTGGCCTGGACGGTAAGCCTTTTGAATTTCCTAGGACTCCAAGGATACAGAGTATCAAAGAAAAAGGCACAGGTAGTGAAACAGAAAGTTATCTACCTGGGGTACAAGGTCAGTGCTGGGCAATGGACTTTAGGGCAGGCTCACAAGGAAGCCATATGCCAAACCCCGAAAACCCAGACAATAAAGGAACTCCAAACCTTCTCTAGGCATGGCAGGGTGGTGCCAGTTGTGGGTTTATAATTACGGGCTGTAAATGCAGAGAGGTAATAGAATCCGGACCCTTACCAACAGGCACCTCTGCACAGAAGGCCGAGATAATTGCACTGACCTGTGCCTTGGAAATGGCAAAAGGAAAGAGAATGAACATCTATACAGATTCAAGGTATGCATTCGGAGTCGTGCATGCACATGGAGCCATCTGGAGGGAGAAGGGACTGCTGACCTCACAAGGAAAGAACATCAAACATGCACAAGAGATAATCCAGCTGCTGGAAGCAGTTCAGCTGCCTGAAAAGGTAGTAATTATGCATATTAAGGCCCACCAGAGAGTGAGCTCAGAATTGGAGGAAGGAAATGAGCTGGCAGATGGAGAGGCAAAGAAAGCAGCAAAAGGTGAGGTAATTATGGACAGATTTCCTTTGAAGGTAAGCCAGAATATAATAATAATACTAATCAAAAGTGACATACAACCACGAGGGTGGGCTACCATTGAAAGGGAGCTGGTAATCCCTTCCCATTTGTGTGGTCACTAGTAAGGGAGGAGTGCCCACCAGAAAACACACTGGGCCCTAACTACTTAAAAGCTTTTATAAAGTGTAGCCCCTTTCCCAGAATGACCAAGGCTGCCAGTATTATAGAGTGCATTGAAATGAAGTGTTGACTTTTAAGTACTAGCTTCCACAGGCTTTCTAAAACACATATCTGATTGAAAGAATCACTGCCAGGAATTTATATGCCGCTATTACTCAGGTAAACTGACAGTGAGATCCTTGCCTCCAGATTAACCCCTAGAATACCCCCAGACCAAAACTAGGTCAGATTGGGAAGGGTCATAGATCTGGACAGCAGTAACAAATTGACTTTTCAGAACTCCCATGGAAAGGGCGGTGTCAATATTTATGAGTATTGACAAATACATTTTCAGGGTGGCCAGAAGCATTCCCCACCAGAACTGTCAAGGCTTAAGAGGTGACTAGAGTAAGCAATAGTGCTTTCAGAGTTCCAGCCACAATACCTATATGTCGGCTTTAAGTAGACTGCTCGGAGAAAATGAAAAACATGTGACTGGAACTTGGAGCAGGGAGCTAGATGGACTAGTACATAACATACAGCCTGGAGATTATGTATATTTTAAGTGTCTTGCAGAAAAGACTTTGGAGCCACAGTGGGAAGGACCATTCCAGGTGCTTCTCACCACCTTCACCGCAATCAAGATCAAGGAGCAGGATGCCTGGATCCACCACTCTCAAGTGAAGAAGGCCCCAGAAGACCCTTGGAGAGTGACACCAGGAGACAATGAACTGAGACTAAAACTTACTCGGGAAAAATGAGTATATTGTGGCTGGGAGTAGTTTGTAATTTCATTTACGGAATTGTTTTGTATATAATTATAACTGGAGTCTTAGAATTAGAGAGTATCTCTATCCAAAGTGATGCTGAATGGCCTTGGTCCCAGGCTTTTAATCAGTATACTGGATCCATGGGAGAACCTTCTGAGATAAAAGAATTAAAACTCTCCATCATAGTAATCCACAAGGATCAGGTTTATGAGGAGCAGGAGTGGCAGGAACAGGAACTGTGGAACATCTCAAAAATCCAACCAGCCTGCTCCTCTTTCCTAAGAACATCCTTTGAGGGCTGGACAACATGGTTACAAAGGCAAGTATACCTCAGGAGCAGAATAAGAAAGGATCTGACTGGGATATTAGGGACAGGATTGGGAGTTTTAAATGGAATTGATTAAGAAATACTGATGAATAAGCTGGCCACTGCAGCAAGTGGCCTAGCAAAATTGAAGCAGCCTTTACAGTCATCTCTATTGGCATTAGGAACTAGCCAGTGGCAGATTTCAAAGGTACTGCCAAAGTGGGAAAAGGCCGGGGACCAAGACCACAGGTTAATAGAAGTGCTTAGTACGGTTCAAGATAATGTGTCTTTAGCTTTCAGTTGTATACAAGCACAGTTATAGATGCAGGCAACAGCAGCTTTGATCATACGGAAAGGGAGTAAAAGTAATTTTCCAGCTGAAATTCAGAAGGTTGTCTGAGATAATGCAATTGATTTTGAAAGGAAGTTTCAATCCTGGTGGACTATGATGAATTTCACCTATGATCCTGCTTCTAATGTGGCCACTGCCTTTGTGCTTACCATACGTAATGCCACTGGTTACATTATCCACCCCATCATTGCACTAGGATTAAATAATGGAAAAACAGAACATAAGGTGTAGGCACGAAAAATGAATGAAATTGCTAAACAGTAAACTTAAAATCTTATGTTACTAAGAAACAACTAGGAAGCGATACTATTAATGCTCAAGATGTGTGTCTTGTCACTGAACAAAGTATTTGTGACTTCGAGATTCATCCAAGCACTTATCGGAAAACTGTACTTGTATATACTGGTAAAGGTTGTGTGTGCTTGAGAAACATCCTTATTAAATATACTGGGTAAAGTATTAAGGCACGCTTATTGTCATAGGAATTTGCATTAAATAAAAGAATTTACCTATTCCTTTTAGGAAAGGGGGGAACGAGACAGAGTGGAAATTTTCCAGAGTAGAAATCCATTTTGATTTTGGTAAAATGTACATCTTTGAATTAAGTCTGTAGCTTGCAAACATAGCTGTTTGGTCTGACTGCCTGTTCTCACAAAAAAACTATGCTCTAACAAACTGCTTCAGCCAAAGGACAGAGATGGGGGGGGAGGCCCTTGAACTCTGAAACAGACAGAGGTTGCTACTGAAAGCAGGGTCAAAATGACCCAAGAAATCTTTCTGATAAAGAAAAAATAACAGCAAATGTCAGATGAAGTCAATAGAATGAATATGTATGGACCTATTGTGAAATTGCATGCATATGTATTTGAAAGGGAGATAAAATAGGATCTGGAGTTCCCAGAGGTATGCATGTCATTTTAGGGGAATGATTCCCACATGTGTCCAGCGCTGTAATAAATATACCGGCTTTACAACTTTCACAAAAGTCGTGGAGTTTGCTTGCTTCTGCAAATCACCAGGCATGTGAGTTGTATGCCCTAAAGCGAGCTATGGAATTACTAGAACAGAAAAGGGGAACAATATATACTGACTCAAAATACGCTTTTGGGGTAGTGCATACCTTTGGAAAAATTTGGGAAGAGAGAGGGTTATTAAATTCAAAGTGAAAGGGGTTGTACTGGAATGCCAAGCAAATTGTATTCTATTTGCCATCTGTATGGCAGTTGTCTTCTGTTAAGTGGGCAGTTTTCCTTATCTTTCCACAATCAATCCTCCCTTCAGGGAGACATCTGCTGATAATAGGCTATTGAATGTCACTGAATGACTAATAGGAACTATAGCATCCCATTGTGAGATGCTCCGCCCAGAGGGAGGAGCCAAGCATTCCTACCCAGATATAATCTTGAGATTCTGGAACACCAGCACGGCTTTCTCCACTGGATTTCCCAGAAGAACAGCTGCCTCTTCCACTGGATCTTCAGAGGAAGACTACACCCTTTCTGCAGGATCACTGCTCCAACAGAACCACATCTGACACTCCAGGAGGACTGCAGCCACAATTCCAATTGGACTGCTACCAACACCCTGACCAACAGGGTGTCAGGTTGTGTTCTGACTCCATCAGTGTTGTTTTAGTTTACTGCATTGTTTATTTTATATTTTTATTTTCTTCCCTATTAAAGAACTGTTATTCCTGCTCCCATATTTTTGCCTGAGAGCCCCCTTAATTTCAAATTTATAACAATTCAGAAGGAGGGGGTTTACATTTTTCCATTTCAGGGGAGGCACCTGTCTTTCCAAACCTAGACAGAGACCGATTCACAAAAAACTTGTTTTAAAAGTGTTAGAAACCTTACAATTACCACAGGAAGTGGCAGTAGTGTATGTTAAAGGACATCAAAACCAGGTGACTTAAGAGGCACGAGGGAACAATTTAGCTGATTTAGAAGCTAAAAATGCAGCTGAATGAGGAACAGCAAAATTATTAATGGTATTAACCCCCATGAGAGAAATGCAAGAAGTCCCCATATTCAGTGAGACAGAAGAGAAAGAACTCCTTAAAATAGGAGCCAAGAAAGATAATGAAGGGAAGTGGAGATTAGCAGATGGGAGGCAAGTGTTGAATAAGCCTTTTGCCAAGGAAATGCTAGAAGGCATACATGGGACAACACATTGGGGTACACAAGTACTAAGTGATCAATTTCTCAGGTGTGGAAAGGGCTAACAGCAGGCCTGTTAGCTAAAGCAGCGAGAAGAAGCTGATAAAGAGTTCTCTCCAAGGCTGTAACCAAGGAGATCGAGAGAAGAAAGATAAGAACACCTTGCAGCTGGATGAAGTAATTTTAGAAAGATAGATGGAGTCACTATAACTTTAACCAATAGCATTATGTTGATTTATTGTGGCCAATAGATCAGGTAGAAGAAGTATCAACAATTGAAAAGTGTATAAAAGTTAGCCATGTTAAAAATAAAGTGTTGCCAACTGAGACTGCTTGTGGTCTCTGCTTTATGTCGTGACCGCCTCGACAACGACATTTGGTGACCGCCGACGTGATAAGAACATAGTCGGTGGGGTCCGGACAGGGTCCTAGCAATTGGCAACCGTGACCCACTGGGACATAGTGGGAGAGGCGGCGTTGGTGCAGCTGAGAGTGGCGGGTGGAAGCCACTGGGAGGTCCGGACCTGATTTTCTCCAATCAAGACACCTGGAAGTAGGTGAGCCACCAACTAGTAATAATAGGACATAATTTATCTAAAGAGGAAGAGAATGTTCTGGCTACATGGAAAGTTTTGTTAAGAAATAAGGGAATTAATACGTCAGACCATGCACTTCGTAGTATATTGCTGTGGGCTAAATCACAGGATTCTGGCACTGATCCCGACACAGCATTTAGTGTTAAGGCATGGAAAAAGGTCGGGGAGAGACTGTGGGAAGTCATCCGAGCGGGAGATAAAACGGTTGTCGATCTAGCAGTTACTTGGAACTTGCTCTTTGAGGCATTAAAGGAATGGAAAACAGAACAAGAGCAAGCAGAGCGGGATGAGGACAAAGAGTTGGGGCTGTTAACAGAATCTTACGGGGGGCATGAGGCAGAGGGGGCCTCTGATGGGGAAGAAAGTCCGGGTGCCATGCAAGTTACTTCCCAAGCTGCCAAAGCTTCCGGGAAAGCTGCCAGAACTTCTGGGAAGGCTGCCAAGGCTTCTGGGAAAGCTGCCAAAACTTCTGGGCAACCTGCCATAGCATCTTCTTATCAGACCTCTAAACCTCTTTATCTCACACCTGTGCAGCAGCTCGCGATGGTGCCTGTATATGCTACACTGCTACGCCAGTTAGCTGAAATGTCTCTAGCAGAGAGAGAAACCCAGCCATCTGCCCCCCCGCTTCCCTCCGCTTTAGTCCAGCCGTCCGCCTCCCCGCTCCCCTCTGAGCGGCTTGAGCAACCTGCCAGGCTGTATCCTCCGTTACCTGACAGTGACAGCAACAGTGAATCAAGTGATGAGTCGCCTGCAGTAACACCTGAGCTGGGGCAAGGAGCTCGGGTCCTTTCATCTTCTAAGAGCTCTAGCCTTACTGCCCCATGGACTTTGCCTCCATGTCAAGTAACTGTGCTTCCTCGACACCCTCGGGAGTTTTGGGAATTTGTCAGGAGAAAAGCAGTTGAAGAAAAGAATTGGGACATCATAGAAAGATTAGGTACTCCAAGAGTACCTCAGGAGAACAGTGCTAATGCAAATGTTGCTTGTGATAATCCTATGGCTTTTCCAGTTTTTAAAGCAGTTCCTGGAACAGGGCAGAATGACAGTCATCATGTCTTTGCCTGGAAGGTTGTGCAAGACCTCCAATCAACAGTGGCTCAGTATGGTATTAATTCCTCACAGGTAACGCAATTAATACGTGTCATTAATGCGGATTTGCTTGCACCTTATGACATCACGCATCTTGCTACAATTCTATTCCAGCCAGTGCAATACGGTGTATTTCAAGAAACTTGGAGGCGACTGGCTGAGAGCACAGCTTTAAAAAATATGCAGTTGCCTCAACACGACCCTCGTCATGCTGTGGGTGTTGATGCCCTACTGGGCACTGGGCCTTTCGCCAATCCAGATTTACAGGCAAGGTGGGATCCTTCGATTTTGGCGCAAGCTCAGCAAATTGGCATGAGTGCTGTAACTAAAACAATGGAAATGGCAGCTCCAAAACAGAAATATGTCTCCATACAGCAAGGGTTGAGAGAACCATTTTTGCAATTTGCAGAAAGACTTTCTGCAGCTATTGAGAAACAGGTAGATGATGAGACTTTGCGAGACAAATTGTGTCTACAATTGGCTAAAGAAAATGCAAATCCAGACTGTAGAAAGATTATTGACACTTTACCTGGGGAACCTACCTTGTCTGAAATGGTTACTGCTTGCTCGAAAGTTGGTTCAGTCGAACATAAAATGGCAGCTCTTGCTGCAGTGCTAAGACCTTCAGCGAAATGCTATAATTGTGGACAACAGGGGCACGTAAGGTCACAGTGTACTGTCCAGAAAACCACATTTAAACCAAGTGCAAGCAGCGGTGTTGTATGCAATCGCTGTGCTAAACCTGGGCACTATGGTAAACAATGCAGGAGTAGGTATCATGCAAATGGTCAGCCATTGCCAGGAAACCCAAAGAAGAGCGCGAAGGGGCGCGTGGGGAAACAAATACCCCAACAACCACCGCAACAGCAAATGCGGGCCTTCCCAGCAATGCAAAGCTACCCATTTGCGAACAATACTCAGGGGCAACAAGCGGGTCCGCAGGGATTGATATACCCACCGCCGACACAGTAACCATTCTAACGAAAGAAATATGTAAAGTGCCTCTCAATGCCTATGGTCCAATAGGACGGGGATTGAGTGCGTTTTTGATAGGGAGATCAAGTACCACACTTAGAGGTATTCATGTGCATCTAGGGCTTATTGATGCTGATTATTTAGGGCAGATTCATGCCATGGTATCCATTGATGACCCTCCTGTCACTATTCAGAAAGGAACTTGCATTGCTCAAATTGTACCTTTTGTGAGTTCTGTTCCAAATACAGTGGACCGAAGTCGCGGCACAGGAAGTTTTGGATCGACAGGAGTACCTCAAGTGCTCTGGACTGAGAAAGTAACGGAGAGCCGTCCAGAAAAGACATGCACTCTCACCGCCAGTGGATGTTGTCCAGAAGCTATATCAGTAACAGGTTTGATTGACACTGGAGCAGATGTCACAATACTTTCGCGACTTTGCTGGCCTCAGTCGTGGCCTCTCACTCGTGCAAGTTTTGGACTTCTGGGGTTAGGTGGTGCTACAACAGGTGGCCTGTCAGCCATTGTAATTAATGTGAAACATCCTGATGGCCAACAAGCTAACATCAGACCCTATGTTGCTGATGCTCCTCAAAGTTTATGGGGACGAGATTGCTTATCTCAATGGGGTGTCAAAATTACTACGGATTTTTAATGGGGGCCACTGTGATGCAGGGCAATGAACGTCCAGTTGTGGCCCTGACATGGTTGACAAATAAGCCTGTCTGGGTTCGCCAGTGGTCCCTTACTACTGAAAAGCTTACTGCCCTGCAAGAATTAGTCACAGAACAATTGCAAGCAGGACATATTGAGGAATCATTCAGCTCCTGGAATACCCCTGTTTTTGTAATAAAAAAGAAATCAGGAAAATGGAGACTTTTACATGATTTACGGCAGGTAAATGCTGTAATGGCAACAATGGGAGCTTTACAACCAGGCCTTCCTACACCTACAATGATTCCACAGGACTGGCAAATAGTTGTCATTGACCTGAAAGATTGTTTCTTCACTATTCCATTGGCTGAGCAGGACAAAGAAAAATTCGCTTTCACTGTGCCTTCTATAAATCACGCGGAACCCGATAAAAGATATCAATGGAAGGTACTTCCTCAAGGCATGAAAAATTCGCCAACTATTTGTCAATGGTTTGTGGCACAGGCCTTGTCAAAAGTGCGGGAGCAATTTAAAAACTGCTACTGCTATCATTACATGGATGATATCTTGTTGGCATCTGGTAACAAACAACAGTTATTAGCTCTTAAACAATGTGCTGTGACAAATTTGAAAGCTTTTGGTTTGGTCATTGCCCCAGAGAAAGTGCAGGAACACATGCCGTGGAAATACCTAGGTATGTTGGTGACCAACACTCAAGTTATGCCTCAATCTGTAAAGTTAGACGTGGATGTTAAAACTGCTACTGATGTACAGAAATTGGTTGGCTTGATAGGTTGGATTCGATCATATTTAGGCATAACTAATCATCAGATGCAGCCATTGTTTGATTTGCTATCAGGCATCACCTCCTCTACTGATAGGAGGCAATTGACCGTAGCAGCAAAAAAGACCCTAGAAGAAATTGAATTGGCCCTAACACACAAATTTGTTAACAGGATAGATACCTCTGTTGGTGTTCAGTTGTTTATTTTGAAAGACCATGAAATACCATGTGAGATATTGTGTCAATGGAATGTTAATTGGGAAGATCAACTGCATATTCTGGAATGGATATTTTTATCTTTCAGATCTCGGAAAACAGCTCCAGGACTTTATGAGCTTTTTGCAGATATTATCATCAAGGGTCGCAGGCGTTGCCATGAGATTTTGGGACGCGATCCTGTGACCATTGTGATACCTGTACAACAATGGTATTTTGAATGGTGCTTTCAAAATAATCATGAATTGCAATCTGCCTTATCTTGTTTTACAGGCCAAAATTCATACCATTTGCCTTCTCATCCTGTTCTAACACTGACTAAAGAGATTCCTTTTGAAGGGAAACAAATTTGTTCTCCTGTTCCAGTGGAAGGTATAACGGTTTTTACAGATGGATCTGGGAAAACCGGAAAAGCAGCTGTGGCTTGGAGAAAAGATGATCACTGGGAATATGAGACAATGATTCAGCAGGGATCTCCTCAACTGGTTGAACTTTCTGCTGTCCTTTTGGCTTTTACTTTATTTCCTAGTTCTGTGAATATAGTTACTGATTCCATTTATGTTGCCAATTTGTTTAAGCGTTTAGATCAAGCGGTGTTGTATAACATTCAAGAGAAGCCATTGTTTGTCATGTTAATGAAGTTATGGACAGTTATTGGTGCTCGAAAACATCCTTATTTTATCATGCACATTCGCAGCCATACATCGTTACCAGGATTTTTTGTTGAAGGCAATGCCTATGTAGATTCTTTAGTAGCTGCTGCTGCAATCAAAACTGTACCGAATGTATTGCAGCAGGCAAATTTATCTCATCAATTTTTTCATCAGAGTGCTCAAGCTTTACAGCAGCAATTCAAATTGTCTTCTGGTGAAGCAAAATCAATTCTTTCTTCTTGTCCTGACTGTCACATGACTCATGTTACTCAGTATTATGGTATCAATCCTAGAGGTCTTTCTGCGTTGGAAGAATGGCAAACTGATGTTACTAAAATGCCAGAATTTGGTCGTTTTAAGTATGTTCATGTTACAGTTGATACTTTTTCTCATGCAATGGTTGCTTCAGCATTCACAGGAGAAAGAACTCGTGATGCTATTTGCCATTTTTATCATGCTTTTTCTATCTTAGGTGTTCCGTGTCATGTAAAGACAGATAATGGCCCAGCATATGTTTCGCAGAAAATGCAAGCATTCTTTCGTGCTTGGGGCATTCAGCATTCAACAGGCATTCCACATGTCCCCACGGGCCAAGCAATTGTTGAAAGAGCTCACGGACTTCTTAAACGTCAGGTTCAAAAACAAAAAGGGGGAATGCAACAGGAGTCAGCTCAAGTGAGATTAGATAAAGCTGTTTATGTGTTAAACTTTTTGCGTCCCCTACCTGACTCACAGTTATCTCCAATCTTTTACCATTTTTCTTCTTTGAATTCTAAGCAACCAGATTTCCGTAGGAATGTCAAGGTATGGGTTAAGGATTTAATTACTGGTATGTGGTCTGGTCCAGTGGAACTAGTAACCTGGGGGAGAGGTTATGCTTGTGTTTTGACAGATAATGGTCCTCGATGGGTTCCTGCTCGCTGTGTTAAACCTTACCTAGAGCGCGCAGGAAAGGACAGGATGGATGGATCCGCAGCTGAAGCAGAACGTGCGGATGACACTGGCTAAGACCATATATCAGTACTTAAAGATGGATGAAGGACAGGAATGATTGTATTAAGAATGGGAGCTTTGTTGATGGTTGTGATTGTTGGTTTTGTGTGTCCCCTCTCTGCTTGGATTTTTGCAAAGGGCCCTGCAAAAATCCATAGCAGCTGTATTTACAGGTCAAAAACAAAAAGGGGGAATTGTGGAAAGGGCTAACAGCAGGCCTGTTAGCTAAAGCAGCGAGAAGAAGCCGAGAAGTAAGAAGAAGCTGATAAGGAGCTCTCTCCAAGGCTGTAACCAAGGAGATCGAGAGAAGAAAGATAAGAACACCTTGCAGCTGGATGAAGTAATGTTAGAAAGATAGGTGGAGTCACTATAACTTTAACCAATAGCATTATGTTGATTTATTGTGGCCAATAGATCAGGTAGAAGAAGTATCAACAATTGAAAAGTGTATAAAAGTTAGCCATGTTAAAAAATAAAGTGTTGCCAACTGAGACTGCTTGTGGTCTCTGCTTTATGTCGTGACCGCCTCGACAATGACACTCAGGGACTGGGGCTGCATAGGAATTTTCAGGATAGCTAAGCAGGTAACTGAATGGTGTGTGATATGTCAACAAGTGAATAAAGTCATGAAGAAAACACCCAGTGGAGGGTGAGAACTAGCCTTAAGGCCCTTTAAAAACATCCAAGTAGACTTTACTGAGCTTCCCCATGTACAACGGTGGAAGTTTTTGCTAATGATAGTAGATCACTTGACTCACTGGGTAGAGGCAGTACCCACTGTTAAAGTCAATGCAAATGTAGTGAGTAAAACACTCCTAGAATCAATCATTCCCTTATATGGAATGGTAAACGGGATTGATTCAGATGAGGCAACTCATTTCACATTGAATATATTGCAGAAAGTTGTTCAAGCCTTGGGAGTAAAATGGGAATTACACACTCCTTGGCATCCATAGAGTTCTGGTTGGATTGAGAGAATGAATCAAACTCTTGAAAGAACTCTAGTTAAGCTAATGATTGAAACCCAAATGTCATGGATAAAATGTCTCCCTTTAGCCTTATTAAGAATTAAGACCCTGACCCCAGTCAGATCTGGGGGTCTCACCCTATGAAATGATGTTTGGGTTACCCTTCTTGACCTCACCCCAGAAGGTTGCCACGTATGAAGAAGAGGAAGCCAATGCCAAGAAATATGTTATGTCTATAGCACGAACCTTAGAAGGGCTAAGACATAAAGGGCCAATTCCTCATGATAGTGGAGCCCTGAAAATGTTAAAGATAGAACTCTAAAATATTAGGCTTTGTGTTTTCTCAGATCACTGCACCTGTGTAAGCAGTATGATAAATGATATAATTGGTAGATGTGATGATTGTTTAGTAATTAAATATAAATATTATATAACCATAAGAAGAATTAAGAGAAACTATGTTGGAAATTTAAGGGGGGACTATGTTTAGCTGAAATCTATGTATACAATAGAACAATAGAAGTTTAAAAATTAACATGAAAGTTATATAACGATAGAGTATAAAACACGTTCACCTCGAATGTATGGTCGGAATCAGATTTGGGTTGTAATACCCCGATTCCCAGAGCTCTTAATAAAAAGCACCGCATATAATCGCTACGTGATTATGTGTTTTTGAACGCTAACACTCAAACTACCATCCTGGATTTCAGAATCCATAATATTAATCCCAGGAATTGGGTGATGGTTAAGTCATGGAGAGATCAGCCTCTACCTCCTCAGTGGGAAGGTCCCTTCCAGGTACTGCTCACCACCGAATCAGCCATGTGAATTGCAGAGTGGGGATGGACTCATGCCAACAGAGTTAAAGGCCCAGTAGAAGAACCCAAAGAATGGGCTATAACATCCAGATTGGGTGAAACGAGATTGACTCTCAAGCAGAGACTGAGAGACAACCAGAAAAACACCAAGATGCCCAAAAAGTAGTCAAGCTTCCATCACTCCACTCGAGAACTCTTTTCCTATTTTTTATATGTGAGAAGTACAAGCATCTGTTGAGGGGAAGTACACAAGGGACTGTAAAAGGTAATGGGACAGCTTCATTAAGAATCACAAGTAAAATAAGACAAAGGAAGGAGGGCAAGACCGAGTTGACACTTTGCTACCAAGAAGATTCCTCAGCCCTGCTGCGGGTAGCAACCCCATAGGCATGGTAAGGTAGGGGCAAAAAGGCCTTACTGGACCGCTATTGTTCCTCAACTGTCTTTTAATACAAAAGAGACTGGAGGGCAAGAGCAAGTTGGCCTTTGTACTCACCACTAAGATACACCTACTATGGGTAGCAACCCCATAGGCAAGGTAGATGGCGTAAAAGCCATACCAGACCTCTGTGATGTCCTTTTGTTCATTCCAAATAAGTGTGTCTAGGGAAAATTTGGGATTTTTTTCTCTCTTTCTCCAGCTCCCACTGTCCTTGCCCACATCAACAGATGCTAATATGATTCATTCAAGAGAGATAAAAAAAATTTACATTATTCGTTCAAGCCAAATGACTTATAGAAAAGGAAAAGGGGGAGTTGTGATAAATGAGTAATGAAATACTTGACTCTCACAATTAAAGTTCAAATATTATGTATATGCTAAGAGAAGTTTTATAGATTTATACTTACGTTTCCCCTTTTTGCATCGTTCTCACGGGATGGCCGGGGAAGCTGGGGCATTTGAGAGGGTCAGCTTGTTACTATGGCAACATCTGACCTCCAATCAAGATGTCACGAAGTGAACTCCTGTAGCAAACCCCATGGAGCTGGGTAAGGCTCCATGGAGAAGTGAACAATAGGAACTGCTGAGACAGCAAAATAAGTTCTTGTCTCTCTGACCCCCGCCCCAAAGCTTATCTCTGTAACCCTATAGGCCACTATACCTAACCCTTACTATTGGTCAAGTTTGGATCCCCCTTAACCCTATAAAAGGGGCCTGTTTTAGCCCATTCGACAGAAGAAGAGCTGTCGTTGGAACCTTCATGGCCTCCCCTGCAATAAACATTGCTGTGGAACCCCAAGGCACTCCTTCTCCTCTCTCGCTGTCTGCTGCAGCCTCAAGCCAAGGGCTACCTACCTAGCAAGCTAAGAGCTGAGATCCTAAGAGAGCTGATACCACTATAGAGCTGGCAATCACCAAGTTTGCTAGAGGGGGTAGCCCGTGGCATCGGCCTCGAACTAGCCTAGCATTCGAGCACCCTGTCTCCCTGAGGACTGGGTTCCCAGGCCATCTTGCACTGCTCGATAATAAGGCCGGAATAGAGGCTTTATCTGAATCGAGAGAGAAATATACTCATTCATCATAGAAAACTTATCTGCTAACAACTTTTCCTTTTCCAATGGCAAGCTCTCTAAAAATAACCTTAAAAAATTTATAAGATGGATTCCTTTGCAATATCCTGGAACTGATAAAGAAACTATCACTGAAAATTCGTTTTGGGACAAAATTGGAAGCAAAATATATAACTCACAAACTAACCAGGACTTTTCTGTAACTAAGTATTTACCTTTATTTCATATAATAACTAAAACCCTTGAAAAATCTAAAAGAGAAAAACCCTATCTCTAGCAACAGACACTTCCTTTTCAAGTGCTAGTCACACTGATAAGGATTCTCAGGAATGTAGCTCGCATGTCTCGCAATGCCAGGGTCCTAAAATCCCTTTCGCCTCTACCTCTCCCAAGGCAGAGACTACGCCGCCCATCCCAGCCCCCGCCCCCACCTCCCCTCGCCTGCAATATATGCGCCGCCCAACCCTCCACATCCTGACTTATCTACAACTGCAGCCATCCCCTCTCCTCCCGTCTCGGCTTCCCCCACGCCTCCGGTCCCGGGCCTCCCCCTTCCTGCCCCTCTTGCCTTCTCCCCCGCCGTGGACCCTCCCGCCCCCCCCCACCCCCGCGCCGGGTCGATCCACCCCTGCCGCGGACCCTCCCACCCCCCCTCCTGCTCCCCTCACCCTCACGGTGACTCTGACTCCCCCCACCGCAATGTCCCCCACCCCCCCTCCCCCCGCTCCTGCTCCGAACGTCCAGACCTCCGCCGACGGTTCCCCGACCCCCACTGCCGCCGCTGCCGTGCTCGCGTGTACCCCCGTTCCCTCTCCCTGCACCCTGCCTGCCACAGCAGGGGGTCCCCACACATGCAATCATATCCCAGTCCCAGCGGCACCCCAGACCGGTCGCCCTGCCTCCTCACCCCCACTCCCCCCATGCCCACACCCCCAGTCCCCCCAGCCCCCCCTCCACCCTCAATGCCACCCAAACGGAATTCGAGATAACCCCCACGGTGCTACCCCCCCCCACCCAGTCCTGTGCATGCTGTGCTGCCATCCCAACTCCAATGGCGCCTCCCCCTGGCCAGGTTATGCCATGTGTCCCCCCACAGCCCCCAAAACCCTTGAAAAACGCCGCCTCTAAACACCGCAAAAAGTATAGGACACAGATTGCACCCCCCCCTCAGTCCTCCTCAGAGGACCAGAGCAGTTGCAGTGACTGATTCTGATGCGATGGATATTGATCCATGGACTCTCATCAAGATAGAGGCAACTAAGGCTGGTGATTGGGAACTGGCACAGAAAATTAATGCTTTCCCTGTAGAGTATAGACAGGGAAGAAATGGTGGGGAATCTGCTATAAAGACATGGAAGCCAAACTCAAATAAGGAACTAGTGCAATTAAGAAATATAGCCAAAGAACATGGCAGAGGCTCACACATTTTTAGAAATTTCTTAGAAGCCATGTTCTCAGCACCTGTCTTACTTCCCCACGATATAAAACATATTTCACACTGCCTCCTGTCCCCAGCAGAATATATGTTATGGGACAGGCATTGGAAGAAGCAATTAAAAACATTATCAGATTCATATTCTGCAGATGCCAATAAGACAAATTTTACAGCAGAACAACTGGCGGGGGAAGGTGATTTACAGAAACTGGGGGACCAATTGGAAACTTTGAATAAAGAAGCACTGCAAGATGTGGCACTTGCAGCAAAAACCTCTTTACTTCTCATGCATGATGAGTCAATGCCAACAATGCATTTTTCTACTATTAAACAAGGGATAGATGAAAGTTTTATCAAATTTGTGGACAGACTTAGAGATGCTCTGGAGAAACAGATAGAGAGCACAGAGGCAAGGAAGGAACTCCTATGTAAACTTGCCTTGAGTAACTCAAAGGTACGATGCAAAAACATTTTAAGGTCTCTACCAGTGGATACAGACCCTACCATAGAACAAATACTGGAATGCTGTACACGTCACATGTCCACTGAAAATACAGTGGCCCAAGCAGTTGCTAAGGGTATTGCTGAAGGAGTTTCTGGTGCATATGCAGTAATAGCTTCTAAAGACCAAGCTAAATGCTATCACTGTGGGGATCTTGGACATTACATAAAGGACTGTCCAGAGAGCTCACCTCCCTGATACCACCGTAACACCTATCAAAGACCCCAGAACCAGCAGCGTTACCAGCAGCGTCCGGGAAACGCCTTGCGCAGCCCGGTGGAGCCCCAGGCTATGACAACAAATCAAAGGCCACCCAGACCCAACCACGCACCATCCCAGGAGGATCCGGACCACAAGAAGAGGATCCAACGCACAGGGCGATACAGATGGGAATCTGCTGCCAATTGGTAACTGCTTGGTCCATTGACTTTAATAATGAGAATGTTCATCGTGTTCCCACAGGCAAATATGGGCCAAAAGGTGGTCCTTCAGACATTCTAATTATAGATGACTCTCTTAATAGCCCAAAGGAAATCTTCATTGTTCCAGAAGTGCTGACAGTGCAGCCGGGACAAGAGATTCTTGTCCAGGTATACTGCATGGATGTCTAGGTTTAGAGTAAATTTGGGGAAGAATCTCTCAAGGAGCTCCGGTGGGAAAAAACAGATCTAATCGGCTTCTCTTTCTTAACTGGTCTGGGATGTGGTGAGTTAGGGCCTGCGTGTGGAAGATTTCGGGCTGTACGGTCAGTCAGGACATCCCCCCACCATGTAGCTAGACCACTCCTCCGTACCTGGCCGCACCCAGCCGGACGTGAGCAGAAGGAAATGACACAGACGACCCAAGCCATAAAAACCCCCACACCCTTGAATAAACGCCATTTTGCTGTCCACCACATTGGTGTCAGGAGCTTATGGACCGAGTGAGCCCAGGCATTGGGCCACCGTGCTGGACTTAGAACCAGGTCGCCAGGCCTAAAGGCAACATCTGGTGCCGAAAACCCGGGAATCGCTTAGCACCCAGGGGTCGGGGCTCGCCTGGACAAAGGACCAGCGGCTGCACAGCTGGCCTGCGCAGCGGGACGGACGCCTCCAGGGACCCGCGGGGAGCATGGACGCCGTCGCGAAGGTCGTGAGTCACATACACACACAGTGGGGTATTGAATGTAAACACAAGGATTTATGTCTTGCAATTACGAGACTTCTTGAGCTTGGGGCTATAGAAAGCCCGGTAGAAGTGTTACACCCAGAGATCTGGGAAAAATGTACAAAGATCCTGGCCGAGGATACCATGTCCTCAGGCTCAGGGAAAGCCCTGAAATCGTGGGGCAGAGTTATCCAGGCACTGCAAAAGTCTCAGAAGGAGCAGGAAACCTGGAAATCCGCAAAACCTTGTTTGCTGGCTATACCGCAGTTGGGGGTGGGCACGGCGACACAAACCCCGGAGGACCCTGATCCGGTCGGGAGCGCGGAGGCCCCTGTGGAGGCGGGAGCACCGAAGCCCCCTCAGCAAACAGACTCACCATCTGAGGGGGGGGGAGGGCAAGCGCGGGCGTTTTGGCAGGGGTTAGCGGAGGAGGCGCGAAAGGCGGCCAGAACATCGGTCCCTGAAGCCGCCAAAAAACTCCACCGCCACCTTATGGGTTTGAAAATGGCGCCGGAGCATGCGAGCAGGACCGGAAACAGGAGACGGGGGGCGGAAATGAAGAAGGCTTGCCGAACAGAGCAAGCGTGGGCGAGCGGGGAGGAGGGACGGCCCCCGAGAAGGAGCATAAGACCAATCAGAGTGCTCTATTCACCCTGGGTCCTTATAAGGAAAGGACTTCCCCCAGGAGGCGGAGGGAGCCCAGGGCGAGGGAACGGCCCGACCCCCTCAAGGGGCGGGGTCGGAGCCCGAGAAAAAGGCAGAGCAGCCCAGAAGTGTCCAGCCAGTCGACTTCCGGCTCTGACTCTGACTCGAGCTGGGGAGAACACGAATGATGGTCAGAGGATTCCGATACGGATTCCGGTTTTAACAAAAAGAGACCAGTGGCATATAAGATCACAAGCCACAGCGCTCCTGCGTAGGTTAAGGGTATATCAGAGAAAGATCAAACTCCCCTCACTGACTGGCGAAAAATAAAAATAGCATGTGCAGGATATGCCCCGGCTTCCAAACTGGTGTTCCCTGTTCATGTGGGGGGGGCAGGCAGAAATCAAAGGACCTACTCTCCGGTAAATCTGAAAGATGTACAAGCAATTATTAAAGCAATTGCAGATAAGGGGATTAATTCTGCCATGGTTTCCACACTCATTGACAACGTTTTTGGAGCTGATGATATGCTACCCTTTGATATAAAACAAACTTGCAGGCTCATCTTTGATGGGGCAGGGATGATTGTCTTCAAACAGGAATTGGAAGACAATTGTACAAAGCAGCTAGCTTTGGTAACAGGGGCAGAACACCCTCTGCATGGCTCCAGTTTACAGAGGCTAAAGGGAACAGATGCCACTATGATAACACCTCAGGCACAGGCTGAAGGCCTGAGGGCTCACGAGGTCGTGACAACAACTCGAGCTGCCAGAGAAGCTATTCGGGTTGCCTCCAAGGTAGTAGCTAAAGCATCACCATGGTCCACTATAAAGCAGAGTGAGAGTGAGAGTTTTACTCAATTCGTTGATCGCCTTCAGTCAGCATTAGACTCCTCTGCGTTGCCCTCAGAGGCGAAGGGCCCAGTTCTGGCAGAATGCCTACGCCAGCAATGCAATTCAGCCACTAAGGACATTTTAAGATCACTGCCACCTGGGTCAAATTTAGCTAACATGATCAGACATGTTGCAAAAGAGGAACATCTTGCCCCGATCCAAGCAGCAGTTCACACTGCAATAACCAGCATGGCATGTGCTAAGTGTGGCCAGGCGGGGCATGTGGCAGTGAACTGCCTCCAGTTAGGACACCCACCAGCAACTGCCCCACCACGGCAGGGGAGATTTAGGGGACCATGCTGGGCATGCGGAAAGAAGGGGCACCTAGCTAAGGAATGCAGATCCAAGCCTCAGGGAAACGGGAAAGGGGGGGCAGCCGGGCCGTATCCAGCCCCCTCCCACCTGGAACATAGTGCGGCCCAGCCACTGCAACTCCCACTGGGGTATAGGGCTCCCACTGCCACTGCCCCCCTAAGAAATGACCAACTTTGTCGCCCAGCCAATGGCTCAACCCAACCCACCTGCTCCTCAGGAATACCAAGTACAGCTCCCTGGGGGCAAGGCCCCTGGGTGGCTTTGGCCATGAAAGCATGGGAACGAGACCCATGGGTGGCCTTTGCCGCGAAGGTGGGCAAGCACCCTCTGATCGTGTGGGCAGTGTGTCGTCTCCACAACAGCTCCGACGACTCAGCCATCTGCCTTCGCTTTTGGGTGGACACAGGATCAGATGTCACCGTCATCCCAGACATACACTGGCCTCTGTCATGGAAGCTAGAAGAAGCCCCCATGGTGGGCGGAGTTGGAGGACTGTCCCGAGCCCGCAAAAGCACCCATCCAGTAGCAATAACCCTCTGCACCGAGAGAGGAGCAGGAAGAACTATCGCCCTCACTATGTATGTCATGTCGGATTGCCCACCCTTGCTGGGGAGGGATGCACTAGCCCTGCTGGACGTTAGGGTGACAAATTTCTTCTAAGGGCCACTGCCGCATACCCGCCATTACCCATCAAGTTGACGTGGAAATCAACTGATCCCGTGTGGGTCGGCCAGTGGCCCTTATCAACGCCTCGAATGACTGCCCTCATTGAGTTAGTTAGCCGTGAGTTACAGAAGAATCATATAGAGCCCTCCACGAGCCCATGGAACACCCCGATTTTCATGATACCTAAGCGGTCTGGTGAAGGCTTTCGTCTCCTGCACGACCTGCGGGAAGTGAACAAGAGAATCCAGCCTATGGGCCCCGTACAAACTTCACTGCCCATGAACTCGATGATACCGAGAGGACAACCCTGTGCAGTGCTCGACATCAAAGACTGCTTCTTTTCTATTCCCCTGCACGAAGACGACAAGGAGCGGTTTGCCTTTTCCATCGTCTTTCGGAACAGTCAGCGGCCTAGCCTACGCTTCCAGTGGAGGATGCTGCCCCAAGGAATGGTCGACTCCCCGACCATCTGCCAGATCACAGTGGACCGAGCCCTAGCACCTGTCCGGGAGAGTAATCCGACTGTGACCATTGTGCAGTACATGGACGACATCCTGATCGCTGCACCATCCACAAAACAAGTAGACCAGCTGGTAATAGACCGACCAACCATCTTCACGGACGCATCATTGCAGACCTCCACGGCAGCAGCAGTATGGCAGTCAGGAGAACAGTGGCAATGCATCAAGACAACCGACCCCACGCTTTCGGCCCAACAGCTTGAAGCAGCAGCCGTGGTGCTAGCGTGTGGATTGTTCCCAGAAGAACACCTTAACATTGTGACTGACTCCATATTTGTGGCCAAGCTCTGCCTAGCTATGTCCAGACCAGATGTGTCAGTGTCCACCGCAGCAATGATGCTGGAGGAAGCACTCTATTCACGGAAAGGCACCACATCTGTCATCCACGTCAACAGCCATGACCCGATCAAAGGATTCTACCAAATTGGCAACGACAAGGCTGATGCCGCCGCAAAAGGTATATGGACGCTAAAAGAAGCTCGTCAGTTGCACGAATCCCTTCATATCGGAGCTAAAGCGCTAGCGAAAAGGTGCGGGATTTCTACCGCGGACGCAAAGCACGTCGTCGCCACGTGCCCCCACTGCCAGAAGTCACCACTGTGGTCAGGTGGCATCAACCCCAGAGGCCTTAAAGCCTCAGAGATATGGAAAAAAGACTTTACACAATGCCAGCTGTTGAAACCCCGAGCGTGGCTCGCAGTTACCGTAGATAAGTACAGCGGCATGATTGTGGCCACACAGCATCTCAAGACCGACTCCAAAGCGACAATCCAACATTGGCTGACAGCCATGGCATGGCTTGGAGTTCCAAAACAAATCAAAACAGACAACGGTCCAAACTTCATCTCAAAGACGGTCCAAGCATTTGTCCGGAAATGGAACATCGCTTTAGTACATGGCATCCCGTACAACAGCACCGGACAAGCCATTGTCGAAAGAGCAAACCAGACCCTGAAAAATAAGCTGGAAGTACTAGCAAAGACGGAAGGCTACACTAATGCCATTCCCACGAGTGACCAGGCGCGCATACTAGCAACTGCGCTGCTAGCGTTAAACCAATTCCCCAGAGGGGATGAAACAAACAGTCCGGCCCAGAGACACTGGGCCACTCGAGTACTAGAGGAAGGCCCACGGGTTGTGATCAAAAATGAACTAGGGGAATGGGAACAGGGCTGGAGATTGATACTCACGGGGTGAGGGTACGCAGCTGTCAAAAAGGACGGCAAAATCAGGTGGTGTCCACTTAAGTCCATCAAGCCCGACCGCCACAGTGGGCAGGATGAGACTGATGAGAATTGTGAGTTTCTGTTTACAGGACATGCTTATAGGACGCCCTCGGGACGCCTACATTCCCCTTCCAGAGGAAAGTGACAGACCACCAAGCCGCCAGACAGCACCTGAGAGACCCCCAAGGATGAGACCCAAGCAGCAACAGTGCTTCTGTGTGATATTGCTGCTGGGGCTTGTCGCCAGAGGACAAGCCAGCCCAGACCACTACCCCCATCAGCCATTCAGGTGGGTCATGCGACATCTTACTGACAATAAGATGCTCGGAGACATCACCACACCGAACACCCCATCCTTTGTGCTTCGCGTTACCGACCTGTTTCCAGGACAACCAAAGGTAGACCCCCATTCCTCACACGCCACACACATCTTACTGGTGCCCAGCTTCAAACCCAGGAAAAAGTTACTGTAATCACCCAGGGTGGGGATATTGTGGGTACTGGGGCTGCGAAACAATAGTTACGGACGCCAGGCCGTCAGGGCCTGGGTGGGACCCGCAAGAGCCCGACAAGTTCCTACAGTTCACCTGGGCACCTGCAGGCTGCAAAGCACCCGTCTTCCTTCAGGGAAGTTACTACCAAAACCGCCATAAAACCCCTCAAATTCGGAGATGCACTCATTACAACATGAAAGTTTTACAGCCAAATCATCCTAGCTGGGTCGTGGGCAAAGCATGGACAGTAGTCCTTCAAGGGTCAAAGCAGTGGGTGAATGTACGAATTACCAGGCTCCAACCGTCAGCACCCCGAGCCGTTGGACCCAACAAAGTGATTAAAAGCACACCGAAAGGGAGAAACATGACCTACCCCAAAACCTTACCTACAAGGGACACCGATGTCCCGACCGGCGACGCAGAAGCCTTCCAGATAGGCCGATCAGCCGGGTCAGACTCAGACCCAATCCTTCGCATGTTAGAAGCTACCTTTCTATCCCTGAACGAGTCTAACCCTAACCTAACCGACTCCTGTTGGCTTTGTTATGATGTTAAACCCCCCTTTTACGAAGGAGTCGCTTTAGATACCCCCTTTAGTTATTCCACAGCCAATGCCCTTCACCAGTGCAGGTGGGACACACCCCGAAAAGGAATTACCTTGAGTCAGGTCACAGGTCGGGGCAGATGCTTTGGAAATGCAACCCTAGCTAAGCGGAGAGGCGATGTCTGCACCGAAGTAGTCGAGACCGACAGGAAGAATAATAAGTGGGTAGTCCCATCCGCATCTGGGATGTGGGTTTGCCAGAGATCTGGAGTGAGTCCTTGTGTGTTGCTTGCCAAATTCAATGACTCTAACGACTTTTGTGTCCAAGTTCTGATTGTCCCTAGGGTCCTGTACCACTCAGAGGAAGAGGTGTATCACCTTTTCGAAGAACCCGGCCGGCTCCACAAAAGAGAAATATTAACAGGTATAACTATAGCGATGCTACTTGGCTTGGGAGCTGCCGGAACGGCAACGGGTGTCTCAGCCCTAGCGACTCAACACCAAGGACTGTCCCAGCTGCAGATGACAATTGACAAGGACCTGCAGAGGATCAAGAAATCCATATCCTTTCTGGAGAAGTCAGTCTCCTCACTTTCAGAGGTGGTCCTGCAGAACAGGAGAGGGCTGGACCTCCTGCTCATGCAGCAAGGAGGCCTGTGTGCTGCCCTGAAAGAGGAATGCTGCTTCTACGCGGACCACACGGGAGTCGTCAGAGACTCCATGGCAGAGCTCCAAAACAGACTGGCTCAGAGACAGAGAGACAGGGAAGCCCAGAAGGGCTGGTTCGAATCCTGGTTCAACCGATCTCCATGGCTCACCACCCTGATTTCTACCCTAATAGGCCCAGTCACTATAATCCTACTAACCCTAATCTTCGGGCCTTGCATATTAAACAAAGTGGTGCTATTCGTTAAAAAGCGTTTAGAAATGACTAACATTTTGTTTCTCGAGCGCCGACAATTACTTTAAGGCGCGTCAGCTACTAACACACTTATAATTTTACACTAATTTTACTAACCCATGAAATTTTGTAACCTCTATGTTTTTAACTTTATAAGAATTTTACTAATCATGAGGGAGGGGGGAGATGTGGTGAGTTAGGGCCTGTGTGCGGAAGATTTCGGGCTGTACGGTCAGTCAGGACATCCCCCCACCCTGTAGCTAGACCACTGCTCTGTACCTGGCCGCACCCAGCCGGACATTAGCAGAAGGAAATGACACAGGCAACCCAAGCCATAAAAACCCCCACACCCTTGAATAAACGCCATTCTGCTGTCCACCACATTGGTGTCAGGAGCTTATGGACCGAGTGTACCCGGGCATTGGGTCATCGTGCCGGACTTAGAACCAGGTCGCCACGCCTAAAGGCAACACCGGGAGGAAAAAATACCTCCTTGGAGAAAGGTGGAAAAAAACCTGTTTATTAAACAATAAAACTAAAACAATATCAAACAATGAGAGTCCTTGCTACTCTAAAAAAGAAGACAAACTGAGAAAAAAACCCCCGTGTTGGGGTGAATGAAACAGGAAAGCCTTATAAATATGATTGCCTGGCAAAAGATTTTGAGAATATAGAAACTATAAGCGAGATTGAAATGAAAGCAAGTTTTGAGATCCCTTAGTTACTGAACAACTGGAAAACAATGGTGTGGCTGGTTGAAGGTAATCCCCTTTTGATGAAACAAGACCCTCTGCTTGCAGACAGGTCCAAGGGTCAGAGCAGACCCTGCCAGCTTGGCAGAAGGGGTCCAAAGAGGAGTTTTTAGGGTTTAAAATGCAGCACAGTATGGTAATGTAGTGATTCTTATAGGTTGTATGGAAATGCTATAGGATTTGTATGTTGTACTAGATTGGTTATTGAGAATCAGAATATTCAACACAGAAGATGATTTATTGTATTGTAACGGGAACTTCGACCTCTCACTTTTTCTTCCCTTCCCTTCTCTTCACTTTGCTCTTTTCACTGCATCTTCCACTTCTTCCTACACTCTTAGTTCTCACCCCTTTTACTCTGTTACGTTCTACCCCTCTCTTCTCTTGGGCCTGCTCCGAGCTGTGGCTGGCAGCTCCCAGCAGGGCCCCACACCCACGCCCTTTGCAATAAACCCCAAGTTCCGCGACCTGGCTGCAGAGATCTCTTGTCTCCATTCGTCCCGACCGTGCAACCCCCGCACCCGTTCCAACACCCGCGTCCCTTGGTTGTAGCTCACTCAGTCTCTGATCAGTGTCTCCGGTGCTGGAATTGTCGCAGGCCAGGCCCAGCCCGGTGGGCCAGAAATGTGAGCTACCTGTGCTCCCCTGGGTGTTCAGTCCAGAGCAGGTTTCAAGAGGTCTAAAGAAAAGGGAAAAAAAAACACAGTCCAGGGAACTTCTTTGCCTCAGCTAGCTAACACTAACTAAAAAGCAAAAAAAGCACTCTGTCCCCCTTTCTGTCCGCAGACAACAACAGTCCAGGAGGAGGAATGTGGGGGAGTGAGTGAAGTGTCTGGAGGTAAAAAACTGTGCATTTCTCTCTCCCTTCACTCTCTGCAATAGGTCTTAAAGGTGCAAAACTTACTATTCAGCATGAACAGAACAAGACGATTGGGGATAAAAGCATCATACAGCCAACCCAGGACAATGGACTTAGCATTTTTTCTTTCAAATGGAACTCTGAAAGCACAAGCCTTCTTACTCCGAAAGAATCACAGGGAACAGATTCCTCTCAACCCTACAGCAATGTGGGCACAAGTCGTGGGACCAACCAAGCCTACCATCAAGTGCGGCCTTACCTGCAGAGGGGAGAAGACCCACCTACCAGGGATGCTGGACACCGGTGCTGATGTGACCATCATCGCCTGCTACGAATGGCCAGCACACTGGGATCTACAACCTGTCGCAGGCATGACTTCCGGGACTGGTGGAGCTACAGTGTCCATGAGAAGCAAAAACAACATCCTGGTCGAAGGGCCTGAAGGCAAGCTGGAAACCATCCGCCCATTCGTGGTAAGGGCCCCCATCACCCTTTAGGGCAGAGATGTTCTATCCCAATGGGGAGCTTCCCTACGTATTCCCACTCGGGATTTCTAATCGGGGCCACTGAGGCATGTGCACTGCCAGATACACCTCAGTTCACCTGGAAACGCCGCAAGCCAATCTGGTTTGAACAGTGGCCCCTCTCTAAAGCCAAGTTGCACACCCTAAACATCCTCGTGGAAGAAGAGCTCGCAAAAGGCCACATAGTAGAGTCCAACAGCCCTTGGAGCTCTCCAGTCTTCGTTCTACCAAAGCCTGGGACAAACAGGTGGAGGGTCCTCCACGACCTTCGCAGAATCAACAAGGTCATCGAGGACATGGGCCCCCTCCAGCCTGACCTGCCTTCCCCATCAATTCTGCCTAGAGACTGGACAGTTACTATCATAGATATTAAGGACTGTTTCTTCAGCATTCCTCTACACCCTGAGGATGCTCCACGGTTTGCTTTCCCCTTTCCCTCTCTTAAAAAAGAGGCTCCGCTCAAAAGATATCATTGGTATTATCTTCCCAAAGGTCTCAAGAACAGTCCCACTATATGCCAGTGGTACATGGCTCACATCCTGTCTCCCGTTCTGAAATTATTTCCAGATGCTATCATCCGTGTTATGGTTTGACATTGGCATCAACGCCAGTGCTTCTATGAGAATACTTTTTTTTTGGCGTCTGCTGTGAGGTGAGACTTGGAATAAGCAAAGCAGGTTCTTACTTAGGGGATAAAAAAATTATAAACTAAACTACAAGAAACTAAACTACAAAAACTGTAAAAAAAACCACACAAGGAAAATGAAAACTGCACAGAGACATTTCCCCCTCCTCCTCCCCAGAAAATTCCCGATGGATTTACATTTCCCAAATAACTAACTCTTAGTCTGGCACTACCCTTTAGATAATCAAATCCTCAGCTCATCAAGAGTAGAAAAAGTCCTTCGTTGTGCCATGAGCTTCTTGTCACACGTAGCACCGCCCGGAGATCCTTTTGCCATTGTGACATCTTCCTTCCATGCCCAGTGCTCTCACCACTGGCAAAGGGCAGGCCTGCTTCTAGGGTTGTCTTTTTAAGGATGCATTGTCCTGTTCCAAACAGAGCACAGTCTCACCTCTGGGACCTTTGTCTCTCCCATTTCTTTTACACCCCCTGGGGCCAAGGAGTCTCAACACTGAACTCTCTTGGCTCTGAGCCATTGCCTCTCCCTGGATGCAGTCTCTGTATCACAAGGAAACAGTCCATGGCTATACAAAAAAGTCCAGCAAAAACACCACTCCATATTCTCCATTCTTCCAACATCTCTTTCTCTCGTGCCCAGACCCTCATCACTGGCCCATTTCCTTCTTCATCCTCTACTCTTATCTCTCTTCTAGGAAAGGTTAATGTTCTGCAAAGTTTTCGTTGTCCAAAAAAGGATTAAAAGCTCGGGCTCTAACTGCCCAGAGACTCTCACAGCGGCCAGACACCTTCTCGCTGCATACCTTCCCCTCCTTCTTCTCCTTTTAGGCTGTGCTGCCGGCGCATGTTATCAAGTTTCAAAGTAGCAGTCTGAGGCACAAGCTGTACTCTCTCTCTCTCTCTGCTAGAAAGAAGCTGCCTGATACCTCCTGCTGCTTCTCCCACCCTTCCATGCTGAGGCCTCTTCACCTCCCATCTCTGTCCAAGCCCCAGTCTACCTTACCCAGTAGCATAGCTGCCCCTCCCCCACCCAGCAGCAGCAGCTGGACGGGGGAGAGATCTGACTCTTCTCTCCACAAATTTAAAAAGAACTCCAGAAGAGAGAGGTCTGCTTTTAACTCCGTGTTCTCAAAAGCAGATCCAATGCCCCAATGACCAAACCAAGTGCCAATATTAAAATCTAAGCACTTATTAGTAACTATAGCAAATCTCAGAAATCATATTTCCTGTAAAACCACCACAATCCGCCATTATATGGACGATATCCTGGTGTGTGCTTCGGATAAAGCTTACTTGGACAAAACAGTTAAAAATACTATTGAAACCATAGAAAAGGCAGGAATGTAGATTTGTGAGGATAAAATACAGTACACTGAGCCATGGACTTAGCTTGGAGTCCAGATCCGGGAAAGGACCATCGTACCCCAGCAGCTCACCATAAATGACGACCCAAAAACCCTGAGAGACATACACAGTCTGTACGGATCCATCAACTGGGTAGGTCCACTGCTAGGAATTACAACAGAGGACCTTGCTCCCCTGTTTAATCTTCTTCGTGGGCCTAAAGACCTGGACTCTCCCTGCACTCTCACAGCAGAGGCCAGAGGTGCCATCACCAAAGTCTAGGAAGCCCTGTCTTCACGCAAAGCCCATTGCTTCAAGCCCAACCTGCCTTTCCAGTTCATCATCCTGGGAAAAGCACCTCGATTCCATGGACTGATTTTCCAGTGGGACTCCCAGCTTCAAGACCCTTTGTTGATACTGGAATGGATTTTTACAAATAACCAGCCTACAAAGACACTTACCACCTACCAGGAGGTCATAGCACATTTAATAAAAAAGGCAAGAACTCGCCTCTGCTCTCTTTCAGAGTGTGAGTTCCCATGCATATACTTGCCAATAACCCTTACAGACTTTGAGGATTTGCTCCAGACCAATGAAAGCCTCCAGTTTGCCCTAGATAGCTATACGGGCCAAACTTCAGTTAAGATCCCAAAACACAAACTTTTTAACCCTGATGTAACCTTCCATTTGATTCCAAAATTAATCCAAAGTAGAAAACCTCTCAAAGCTCTAACCATCTTTACAGATGGCTGAGGGTCTTCCCACAAGTCAGTGATTACATGGAAAGACCCCCAATACAAAATTGGGAATCAGACATACAAATAGTGAAGGGATCTCCACAGATTGCAGAATTAGCAGCTGTTGTCAGAGCCTTTGAAAAATTCAAAAACGAACCTTTCAATCTGGTCACAGATTCAGCTTATGTTGCTGGAATAGCTATGAGAGCAGAACATGCACTTCTCAAACAGGTTTCCAATCCAAAGTTGTACCAATTGCTCTCTAAATTAATACACCTGATCTCCCACAGAAAGCAATCTTACCATATAATGCATGTGAGGTCACACACTGACCTCCCAGGTTTTGTTGCAGAAGGTAACAGGAAAATGGATGTATTAGCAATGGCAGTACAAACTGCTAATGTCCCTAATATCTTTGCTCAGGCAAAGTTGTCACACACATTTTTTCATCAAAATGTACCTGCCCTTATGAGAATTTTCAAGCTCTCAAAGGATCAGGCAAAGGCTATTGTTGCTACATATCCGAACTGTCAAAACTGTCAGATACCATCTATGGGGACGGGAGTCAATCCCTGAGGTCTGAATAGCTGCCAGCTGTGGCAGACAGATGTAACTCACTTTGCACCTTTTGGAAGGTCAAAATATGTGCATGTATCGGTCGACACGTTTTCAGGAGCAGTATTTGCATCATCACACCCAGGAGAAAATACACAGCACACAATAAAACACTTTCTCCTCACCTTTGCCACCCTGGGAGTACCAAAGAAGATTAAAACAGATAATGGACCTGCCTATACCTTCCGCAAGTTAAAGGAGTTCTTCAATGAATGGGGCATAGCACACAAGACCAGCATACCTGTAAACCCCACAGGACAATCCATCGTGGAAAGAACACATCAAACCCTCAAAAGAGTCCTCGATCAACAGAACAGAGACACGAGAATCATATCTCCAGTGGAAAGACTTTGCAAGGTTCTCTATGTAATCAACTTCCTGAACTGTACAGTATCAGAGTCTGACCCACCAATACTTTGCCACTTTGCAAATACCACCCAAGCAAAGTTCACTGAGAAACCACTGGTGTTCGTGAAGGACCCTGAAACACACCCAATTTCTGGGCCTTACCAGTTGATTACCTGGGGTAGAGGATATGCGTGCATGCTACTACCATCTGGTCCAAGGTGGTACCCAGGAAAAAACATAAAACCATACCTAGGCACTGCAAACACTACTCCTGCAAACGGGGACAAGAACTCTCCTGAGGCAAACACAAGACCACCTCTGTCCGATCCGGCTGTTGTCTCTGCTCAGACAAGCGCAGAATGGTTCGGGGCAGCCCACGGTTCAAAGGACGAGTCTGGACTCTTCGATACTTCAGTCTTCAAATTGTTTATTATTTCTTATCATACAGAGTTTTCCTTTCTGCCAGCCGGGATCTGACCAGCAAGGCAGCCAAGGGCACTCTAACTACCCACGGGGCGGTCGTGTCCTTTTATAATAAAAACTACGTACATCATATTTATCTTTTATCTCCAATACCTTTCACCCTTTTTAACAAGTGCACCTTCACCACAAACCAATCCCCAAGTGCCAACATCATCACAGAAGATGGAGGACAAGAAGAAGAAAGAAGAAGCATGAGGCACGCCCCGATTCCTCCATCTTGTCTCCATAACCCCCCTGTACCAAGATATAACCCCCCTGTACCAAAATCCCAAAATACATATTTCACCCTGTGAATGTGTGATCCCTCCACCACTTAAACTGTAGTCATTCTCATGTCCTCATACACACCCTCAGAAGGGTCAAAGTCCAGCCACCAAGAATGCCTGGCAACATTCCAGGACCTCTGAGCCCCCCAAGGGTTTTCTCGGTGACCCTGGATATTAGGAGCGATATTCTGAGCTTCCACACACCTCAAAACCAAACCAGTTCGACCTGGAGACGAAGACGTCACTGAATGACCACAAACACAAGAACAGACTGCCTCATCACAATACAGCAGACAAAATTGAAAGCTAAAAACCATTCTGCTGCATCAAGCCATAGATAGCCTTAACACAAAAGCATTCTCTGAATTATGTGTTGTTACCCTTTTTTTTGTATCCCAAAAAACCCTATTATTCCCTCTTCCTAACCTTTTAAAACCCCTTAACCTTCTACCCACTCCTTCTCCCTTAGTGTCACATAGAAATTAAAAGAAAAAAGGAGAGGGAGGAGGGGAACAGAGAAAAGAACAAGGGAGAAAAAACTCTCATCATAAAGATAACAAATTCTGCTTATATTCCCTATCAGAAGCCCCATTCCTGCCCAAAGATGAAAAATATCTCTGTTGGTGCTGTCCTCACTGCTGCCTGGATGTTTGTCATCGTATCATGTGCCTTTGGCTGGATTAGTCCACAGCCCAGCCATAATGTTTGGGTAACATTAGCAAAAACATTAAAACAGGACAACATGTGCTTGTTCATGGGAAGCATTGATAACCCACTTTCCACATATCCAGTAGGAATTCCTTTTGTAGCAGATGACTGGCCTGTCTATAGCTCAGAGCTCCTCCACACCACAGGTAAGAGACCCAACGTGGCTGATACTTGGGATGAGTGGACAAAAATTCTGCCTGATGCTCAAGAGGAACCCCAAGAATTAGATCTGTTGGGGTCCTCCAAGGCCACATATTGTGTCAAATTTTACTTTAGACATCCAAAAAACAATTGGCCAGAAATTGACCAGAACAAAAACACATATCGAAAAGAGATATCACCAATTAACCAAGCCTATAACTCTCACGATTGGTGCAATTGCACGGCTCGTGTGATTTCTGTGTCCTCTCTCCATCCCAAAGTATTACCCAAGGGAACGTTTCTCATCTGTGGTGACAGAGTATGGGCGAGGATCCCCTCCCGACTCCAGGGAGGTCCCTGTACCCTTGGAAAACTTTCTACCCCCACTCCAAACATCATCCTGTTACATAATTGGAAAAAAGAAAGCGAATCAAAACCCCAAAAAAGGTCCTACACTGAATTTGACAAAAATTGTGATCCTAAATTATACGATTGGAAGAAACCTAAAAAGATTGCTGTCTCCCTGTTCTTACCCTGGGTAGTTGCAGCTAAAGCCCTCAGTGAAATCAATCACCTTGGGTGCTGGCTCAGTAAACAAGCTAATGCTACATCTGCAGCCCTGAGTGATCTTTTAAAGGACGAAGAAACCACCAGACAGGCTTCACTCCAAAATCGAGCAGCAGTTGACTTCCTGCTGCTTGCTCATGGACACGGCTGTGAAGACTTCGAAGGGATGTGCTGCTTCAACCTCTCTTCACGCTCGGAATCCATCCATGCGAACATCCAGAAACTGAAAGATCTCGTGAAGGACTTGAAAGTAGAGAGAATCCCAGACTGGGTCAATTAACTTTTCGGGCAATGGGGGTTAAAAGGATGGGTGGCATCTTTGGTTAAGGGAATGTTGTGGATTCTCCTTGTAGTTGTTATTGTGTTAGCTATGTTCTTGTGCCTTGTTTACTGTTTCAAAAGAATTATAGCGAATGCTTTTTTTCTAAAAACAGAAAGTGGAGTTGTAGCAAACCCCATGGAGCTGGGTAAGGCTCCATGGAGAAGTGAACAATAGGAACTGCTGAGACAGCAAAATATGTTCCTGTCTCTCTGACCCCCGCCCCAAAGCTTATCTCTGTAACCCTATAGGCCACTATACCTAACCCTTACTATTGGTCAAGTTTGGATCCCCCTTAACCCTATAAAAGGGGCCTGTTTTAGCCCATTCGACAGAAGAAGAGCTGTCGTTGGAACCTTCATGGCCTCCCCTGCAATAAACATTGCTGTGGAACCCCAAGGCACTCCTTCTCCTCTCTCGCTGTCTGCTGCAGCCTCAAGCCAAGGGCGTCCTACCTAGCAAGCTAAGAGCTGAGATCCTAAGAGAGCTGATACCACTATAGAGCTGGCAATCACCAAGTTTGCTAGAGGGGGTAGCCCGTGGCATCGGCCTCGAACTAGCCTAGCATTCGAGCACCCTGTCTCCCTGAGGACTGGGTTCCCAGGCCATCTTGCACTGCTCGATAATAAGGCCAGAATAGAGGCTTTATTATAATCTCCACCACTGGACAGCAAAGGAGTCGATGGACAGAACTTTGGGAAGGGCCAAAGGGTTAAAAGGTGGAACATCCATTGTGTGGATGAGCACATGGTGGGAAACATGCTTTGCTCCCGGTGCCATAATATTTTCTCTATTCAGTCTTCTGTTGTATTTTTAAAAGGTTTTAATAAAGCTTTTAAATTTTTTGAAAGTGAGTATTATATCTCACAAATGGGAGCACTCTGCCATGGGCAGGGATGCCTTCCTCTATCCCAGGGTGCTCCAGGCCTTGTCCAATCTGACCTTTAACAATTCCAAGGATGAGGCAGCCACAATCTCCCTGGGCAACATCTACTCATTGTTTTTCTAGAAGTCTCTTTGTTTTCTGAGGCAGGGGGGACCCTCCCCTGAGGGCTGCCACAATGATCTGCCTCAATGCAGGACACAAGCTCCTGAGCTCTGACTAGATCCCATCTGTACTGGGAGCACTGGTCCTGTTGTGGGCTGACAGCCAAGAGCCACACAGGAGCACACAGGCTTAGCTAGCAGAATATTTGAACACTACAATATTTAGCTGTTACTTCCTCTTTAGTAACTGAGATTAACAAGTAACAGCTAGTCTCTCCTGGACAATCAGGGAGCTGGCTAGAACACCCAAGCTCTGCCCTGCTGCTCCACCTTGTCTTCCTCACTTTTCAGAATAACCAGAGAGCACAGACACGTCTGAGTGTCTCTAAGCAATGCCCTCACCCTGCTGTAGGGAGGGTAGAGGAGCAGAACTGAGTAAGCCCTTCCTTTCTTCACTTGTCTTCATTCTTTCTCCTTCTAGTTAATTAAGAGAGTGGGCCTTACTGAGAGGACCTGTAGTTTGCTATGGGGGGGTCTCCATGGGCAAAGGGAAGATCCTCTCCTGTGGAAACCTCTGAATCCTTCCCCCTCAGGGAAATCCCCAGGGCCTTGCCTTGGAAGAATATACCATAGAGTTTTCCCCACCTAGGCTAAAAAGAGGACCTAGCCCATGGTGCTCTGCAGCACTGCTGTCAATCTACATTAGATTGCTTCCCCCATTGGCCAGTTGACACTACCCACCCCAATTATTCATCCCTCATCCCCCCTACAGGTTGTTGTCCTTTGCCCTGCCCTTTGCACCGCCCTGTGCCCTCAGGTCATTTGTCCCTGACCCCATACTTAAGTCTGTGCAGACCACATGGTTTCATCTTCGCCCCCGATCCCTTCGGTGTGCTTTGGAATAAACCTTCACTGGAATACATCATACAAAGATCCTTCTTGTCTTTCCTCTGCTGAGCTATCTCTGGTGTGCGTGTGTGTGTGTGTGTGCATGGACTTGAAATGACTGTTCTGGTGGCCTTACTCTGAGCGGCTTCTGAAGGAGACACTTCGAAGAAGGTTGCAGCATTTCTACCACCCTGCCATGCTGCAACACTCTCCCCTCTTCTCTTGCCCTCCTCTGGGCTGCCAAACCTCTGGGCTTTTCTTTGTACAGCTTTTCATCTTGTAGTTGCCGAGGAGAAGAGTGTTAAGTGTCGGGAGGTTTGGAAACAGATGCCTTTCTCTCCTTCAGTCCGAGATGACGGGCCTGTCTGCTCCCACCCCAAGGGCACAAAAAGTGCTCTTTGAACTAAACCACAATGTCACACCCATGCTCCCCTCTTCTGTCCCCATCCTTGCCATGACATGGGAGACCCACAGGGGTGTCAGAGCCAAGAGAGCTCTGTCAGGGTGCTGAACACGTGTGTACCAGTGTGTACAACTCTGTGTGCACATGTGTTTTTCTAGTGTGCCCAGATATAGGTGTGCATGTCCTGCTTTGCACAATGTGCATGTATACTAATGTGCACAGCACTATTCACATAGATGCACTGAAGTATACCCACGATGTGTGCACTGCTGTTTACATGTGTGTTAAATCACATACTCTCAGGTGTGAGTGGGTCTGTGCACAGCTCTGTGCTTGAGTAAGCACAGGTTCTGCTAGTGTGAACATAGCTCTGTGTGAGACATGCGTGTATTAATATGTATAACACTGCACACATCGGTGTGCTCAAAACACTATGTGCAAACAAGTCATACTTGTAGACACTTGTGCATCGGTAGAGACTACATAAGTGAGTGTCTGTGTAACACATGTATGCTGGTGTAACCAATTAAGAGTACACAAGTGTGTGCTGCTAGTGGGTACTGTAGTGCACAAGAACTCTGTGCAAGTGAGCAAGTACCTGTGTGTATGTATACTAGCTCTACACGTGTTCCTGTGTACATACACAAGCTAGGCACGCCCAGAGACATAGCTCTAGATACACAGCTCCGTACACCCGACTGCTGTCCCACCTGGAAAAGCAAATGGGTGTGTAAATATGTGTGTGTGTGTATGTCACTACCTAGCTCTGCTACCTGAGGTAGCCCCTGGCTCTCTGGGTACACTCTGTTCTTGTAAAGAGAAAAAATATGCCTGTATGTAGAAGTTTGCCAAAAAGTTTATATAAGGTTATGTACAGTGTTTTCCATAAAATTTAATGATGTTTAAGTTTCCGTTAAATCCCTATAAGCAGAGGTATCTATAATTGCTGTAATTCACTACTGTTCAAACTCACGTTCCCTAGGAACTGCTTCCATCAAAACAAGATACTAGGCCAAGTACGAAACCTCTCTGTGATTGCAATACTTCTTAGACAGCACAGTTCCCTTGTGTCATCAGTAGTAAGTTCAAATAATGAAACATATGAAGCCGTGCTATGTGCATTGTCTTTAGCTTAACCCCTCATGGGGAAGTCCCTTTCAGGCACTGCTAACCCATGAATTGTCTGTGTGAACTGCAGAGTGGAAGTGGACTACATGTAAATAGAATTCAAAATCCTGTGAAAGAACCCAAAGAATGGACTAGAGATAACCAAAGAAGCTTGAAGATGTCCAAAAGTAGAATCTAGCTTTCCTCAGCCAGATTAAAGATTGATTTAACTAACACTTTAGGCGAGGAGTTTGAACTGTATAGTTTATTGATGTAATTATCCTATTTTAATAGATAAGAATTACAAGCATCTGTTGAGGGAAGGTACACAAGGAACTGTAAGGAGTATTGAGACAGTTTCCTTAAGAACTAACAAATAAGGTAAAACAAAAAAAATATAGAGGGCAAGACTGGGTTGGCCCCTATGTTTGCCACCAAGATTATAGCCCTGCTGTGGGTAGCAACCTCGTAGGCATGGTGAGGTGGGAAGACGAAAGACATACCAGACCTCTATCATTCCTCAGTTGTCTCTTAAGCCAACAGACACTAAAGGGCAAGACTAAATAGGCTTCTGTAATCCCATATTGTCCAATTTTTCCTGTTCCCACTGTCCTCACTCACAGATGTTAGTATTTATTTTTTTGAGAAGTAAGGGTAAAGTATCCGAATCAAAAATAAGAGTTAATTATTCGAGCCATATGACTTATAGAAAAGGAAAAGAGGGGTTTTCTATAGATAAGTAATGTAACAGTTGGTTCTCACAATTAGGAGATGGCTATAATGTAGATGTATAGTAATGTTATTGTAATATGTCATTCCATAGTCCTCTTTCCCTCTCTGCCTTGTAATAGCCTTAGCAGTCAAGACATTTAGAGGAGGCTGGCTTGTTACCAGGAGGCGCAGCATAACAACACCTGACTTCCAATCAAGATGTAAAAAGTAATCCCCACCAATGAACGGCAGAGAAAGAGTTGACTGACAAAACTTTTGGAGGGGCTAAGTGTTGTCGGTGGTCACAGGGGTTTATTAGAGGATGGAAGAGACAGGATCTTGACTCCATTATCAGAAGGCTAGATTTATTATATTATGATATATATACAGCATTATAACTATACTACATAAAGATAGAAAGGAAAGGAGCTTCTTCTGAAGCTGGCTAAGCTAAGAGAGAGATAGAAGGAATGAATAACAATGGTCTGTCTGTCTCAGCAGAGAGGATAACAGCCCTGCCGTGAGTGGTCATTAGATCTAAACATCTACAGGGACCAATCACAGGTGGACCTGTTGCATTCCACAGCAGCAGATAATAATTGTTTACATTTGCCACCGAGCAGCTCAGCTCTAGAAGGAAAAATCCACAGAAAGGATTTTTCATAAAGAATGTCTGTGACATCTCACCTTTCTTTATTTAGTTAAATTAAAAAAGAAAAATGCTGGTGTGGAATGCACAGGAATTTCTTCACCTGTAGAATATACAATTCTATCATATTACTAAAACTATCTTACAATATAAGAAAATGCAAAAACCAATGCAAAGACAATTCAAGTCCAAGGAGCTGAGTTTCAGGAAAAGTCCATGAAGTGAAGATGTTCCTTTTTGGCATATCTGGAAGTCCTTTTTGTCCTGAAACAAGCTTCCTGCAGAAAAGTCCATCAATAGTCATCAAACAATATCAAATAATTTAGGCAACTAATTGAGTGTCCTGCCACAGCCCTTAACTTGGGCTGAATGTGATTCTTGGCCCTTCAATCCTTTTGAGCTGCTGCCAGCTGTTTCAACCCTTTATATTTAATTTAATTTTTTTTTTTTTTTTGTAAATCAGAAAGAGCAGCAGCAGCAGCGGCCAGAGAAAGGCCCTGGGGGGCCCTGGCCCATGTGGAAGGATGAGGAACCCCAGACCTGGCTCACAGAAAGGTGGTCCAGGACCGGAAGGGGGGAGCAAAACCCCCAAAACCAACAGAAGGCCGGGAGGTGGACCTGGGCCAAGGAACCAAGTCAAGCAGCCCAGGCCCAGGCCCCGAGGCAAGGTCAGCATTCCCAAAGCCTGGCATCTTGCTGCCAGTACAGTGGCACAGTGGGTGGCCCCCCCAAAATCGAGCCATGCCGGCAGTGGGGGGACAGGAGGTCTCCCAAAAATGCTCATTTCGAGTATAGGAACATTTGTTCCCCATAGCAAATGAGCGATGGTCGCTTCTGGCTGTGCCTTCTGCCTCTGCAATGCATCACCCGCATCCCCTCCGGGCTGGGGAGCAAAGGCAGGCTTTTCGGAACCCACAGCTCCCACGCCGATGGAGCTAGCGAAGGGCGGCAGAGATTGGAATCTGCAAGGAGCGACCCCTGAAAAAACACCTCCCAACCCGCCAAGAAAGCTGATTTTGAAAACCGTCAGCCGGGCTGCCCTGCCCCCAGCTGCCGGGCCACGCCTCCTCCCCTGAAGGAGAGGTCGACGCCCTGTTCCCCTGTCCCCAGCTCCCCCCGCAGGGGCAACCCCGGGACTGCCCGAAGAACTCGGTGGAAAAATCACGCTGGGTGCAGGAGCCGCCGTCGTAGCCACCGCCGGGGGCGGCGGGACAGCTGAGGGCTCCGAGGGTTGCGCGGGCTCAGCGCCGGTCTCAACAGCCTCGGGAAAACAGCTCGTCGGGAGGCGGCACAGGGTCGACAGCGTCGGGGGGCGGCAGCGGCGATGGCACATCGCTCTGCTCAGCTGCAGGTCCGTCACCTAGCAACACAGGCGCGGCCGCGGGCGGGGCCGCCCGCCACGTTCTCGGCGCTGGCCGGGGGGGCGGCCGTGGGAGGGGACCCGACGGGGAAGCACCTGCGGCGCGGTTCGGGGCGGCCCCTCCGGCCCGGGAGGCGGGGTTCCCTGCCGTGCTCTCGGCGCCGGCCGGGGTGACACCCGCGGGGCGGGTTGGGGCGGCCCCGCAATGTCGAGAGGCGGGGCCCCGTGCGCCGGTGCCGCCCTGGGAGGCGGCCTCAGGGCGGGTCCAGGAGGCGGGAGCTCGAAGGCCGATGCCGCCCCCATCTCTTCATCCCCCGGAGAGAGGGAAGGGGGGGGGAAAATTGAGCATGCTCAGAAAATCCGGAGAAAAAAACTATCTGGGGTCCGGCCGGAATTTGGCCCTCCTGCTTGGGTTCAGGGGGGCTCAGAAGTAGCAGTTTGTCTCCCTCCAAAGGGTCTCCTCCCGCAGAAGTCGGGGGAAACGGAGCAAGACCGTTGCACTTAACAACCCAGGGAAAAACAGCTGCTCTCCGTTCCAACTTCGGGAAAAGAGCTTTAAATATTAAATAAGTCCGAGGATATTCCAAACCTCGATCCAAAGTGAATTGGAAAATGGAGTCCATGCACTCCCACACAAAAACATCCAGGGCATATAACACATTTGTAAAAAAACCAAAAAGCTTTGCCCAACGAAAGAAATCATATAAATACCTTTCTAAAAAAATTCCAAGAATTCCATCCTCTTCACCCCATTTTTGCCAGAGGGCAATAAGTTTCTCCTCTGAAGGGGAGAATGGAACCTCAGCCTCTGAAGGAGAAAATCTCCAGAGCAATAGCCATGAACTACGAATGGCCTCATCCTCAGGAGGTGAAAAGCTAACAGTACCTTGACACAGTGTCCAACACTTCTTGGTCAGCTGCACGGCGCTGCTAGGGTTCCCATACATCTTCCTCGAGGCTTTTCAGGTTCTCACTGTGGCCAGCCTTGGCTGTGAACTCAGTCCAAAATCAGGATCTTCAGTTCTTCAGCTCCTGGCTAAAATCCACATATGTGATGAGTGTCCTCTTCAGTCGAGGTGACCAGTTGTTGTCGGTGGTCACAGGGGTTTATTAGAGGATGGAAGAGACAGGATCTTGACTCCATTATCAGAAGGCTAGATTTATTATATTATGATATATATACAGCATTATAACTATACTACATAAAGATAGAAAGGAAAGGAGCTTCTTCTGAAGCTGGCTAAGCTAAGAGAGAGATAGAAGGAATGAATAACAACGGTCTGTCTGTCTCAGCAGAGAGGATAACATGTCTGTCTCAGCAGAGAGGATAACAGCCCTGCCGTGAGTGGTCATTAGATCTAAACATCTACAGGGACCAATCACAGGTGGACCTGTTGCATTACACAGCAGCAGATAATAATTGTTTACATTTGCCACCGAGCAGCTCAGCTCTAGAAGGAAAAATCCTACAGAAAGGATTTTTCATAAAGAATGTCTGTGACAGCTAAGGATATAAAAGGCAGAGCATCCATTTTGTAGAGGAGACACAGGACTGGTAGTCACAGAGGGGGCTCCCAGTGCTGTAATTTTTCTTTATTCAGTCCTTTGTTGTCGTTTTTTTTAAAGTTTAATAAAATTTTAAAAAGTGAGAAGTTGTTTCTCACAAAAGGAATGCAAGGATATCCTGATAAGGAGAGCTTCTTACCCTAAACAAGGTGGAAGGAATGCAAGGCCTGCAGAGCTGTTGAAGATAAGAGAAGCTCCTCGGACCCTAAACTGGCTTCAACCAGCCTTGTGGTTTGAACTGCAACCAAGAGACTAGAGGGCATGCGCAGCCAAGGAAAGGTGAAGAGTTCACATTGATAAAGACTCATTTGCTCTTCCTCTTGTGACCACCGAAAGACCACCAGAGAGCACTGCACAAGCACAGAATGACTGCTAAGCTAATTATAAGGCAGAGCGGGGCTCGGCAGAGCAGGGAAATGAATATGCTCAGATCTATTCCAAAACTTGATGCATATGAAACATTTTAGAGAGTAAAAAGTATTGTAGCAGCGAGCCCCTGAATGGGTAATAATTGGCATTGACTCCACGATTCCAGAAGGCTGATCAATCTCTTTATTATACTATACTATACCATACCATACCATACCATTAAGAAAAGCCCATCGCCATTGCAGACAGTCTGATACAGCTTTGACCAGATTGGTCAATTGAAATCCAAACTCCATCACCAGTGGCCAATTAAGAAATTACCCTTTAGTAAAGAAATCTATATAACACATTCCACATGTTCACAACAACAGGTACAGCAAGTGAAAATAAGAATTGTTTCTCATTCTTTTCTCTGAGCTTTCTCACAGCCTTTCCCAGCACAATGCCTGGGAAAGTTGTGCCTGCTCGTCTCTGTGGAGAAAGCTGCGGCCACAATTCACCCTTTTGTGTTTAAAGAAAAAAGGCGGTGTTTGTAGTCCTCTGTAGGGCCCTTTATAGAAAGGAGAACAAACACAGCTCAAGAGGTTCCCTTAGCAATTTGCTGGTTATCAATCAAAACCTCAATCAGATGCTGACTTAGAATGATCAGGGAGATTCTTTACCTGTAGAATATCTATTTCGATCATATCATTAAAACAAGGTTTACAATATAAGAAAACCAAACAACAATGCAAAGAATGATCATTGTTTCAAAGTCCAAACAGCTGAGTTTCAGGAGAAGGTCCATTAGTTGTAGATGTTGATCTTTGACACCCCTGAATGTCCTTCTTGGTCCTGAAACAGAGAACAGCTGAAGATGGTTACTAACAACTATTAGAAATCAATCAGATAATGCACATAATCAATAACACATGTGACATTACACAACTATCAGTCACTACAGCACTGACTGCCATCCCAGAGTCTGCAACAGCTGATAAATCTCAACTCAGCAGAGCTGGAAATCATGTCTGGATCATGATTTTCCAAAGTCCCTTTGAAAGTAGGCTCAGCTGTCATATATATATGTGGTCAAATTGCCAAGCCAAAATTACTTGAATCCTTTGCTTGCAGAAAACATTTAGGTTGATTGTCAATCATCCCCATCCAGGTAGTTAGAACCTGGCCACAGCCCAAGCTCTAATTGGATGGTTTGCAGGATTACCTTTTCTGTGTAACACTGCTATCAAATTCAGAGGTACTGAGAAAATCTCTGGAATGCCGTGACCACAGCCTTTAATTCAACCACTTGGGCCGAGGCTGACTCGTGGCCTTCCAGCACATTGAGCTGTCAGTGAAGACAGTAGTTCTTTCCACCTTCTTTTTTTCTTCTTCTTCTTCTTCAGAAGGCCAGCAGCGGAGGCGGGTCATAGGACCCGGCCCCAGTGGGCGGTCCAAGGGACCCAGACCTGGCCGTCGGGGCGACGACACCCCCGCTGCCGAGGCCAGATTAATTCGGCTTGTTCCCTTCCCCCAGCTTTTCACTGGTATCATTTGGGGCCCCTGGATCTGGGATCCCTGGAACAGCCCGTGCCCATCCCCAGATGGACGATTCACTTCTGCCTTCTCCTTCACTGCCCGCCCCCACCACGCTGCCAATGTCTTGGCATTACTCTGGCATTTCGCCCTTCCCCCGCCCCTCCCAGGCATGGACCAAGCCATAGCCTCTCGGGACCCCGCTCCTACCGCCCTGCGAACGAGAGCGGAATGCACAGGGTGCCCAAAGGCACGGCAGGGAAGGCTTTTTCCCCAGAGGAATGTTGATCTTCAGATTTCACAGCACAGTCGGGCCGGCGCCCTGCTGCGAGGGCACGCCCCCGCTGAAGGACAGGCTGTTGATGTTCAGTGCTCCAAGAAAGTGGAGCCGCTGAAGGCTTCGGTCCTTCCTGCACATGCGCCGGGAAGACAGGAGAGAGCTGCTCTGAGTGCTGTGGGCAATGCCAGGAAGGAGCCATCGTTGGTTGTCTGTGAAAGGATCGCTCCCCAGCTGGCCGTGGCGGAGAGGCTGATGGCAACCCACCCAGGGCCAGGCTCTCCTCCATGTCCAAGTCGGACATGCCCACCAAGGTGGAATCACTTTCCAATGGGGCCCGGCCCCGTACTACTCTGGAGAGCACTGACCAGATCGGTAGTAGTCGAGGTATTCTCGCACCTCGCCTGAGTTTCCCCAAAAGATAGAGACCCAGTGAGTCCCAGGCCCGCGGATCCAGGGTGGATTCCACATTCAAGAGGAAACCATGAACTTTTGCCCAACTGAAAAACCTGTAGAGAGCCTCTTCTGACACAGGGAGTCTGTGATGATGAATCAGAAATTTCCACACCTCAAGGGTGTCCTCTTCTAACATCTAAAATCAGACACCCAATTCTGCAGGCATCTCTTCCCAATTGCAATCCCACCCCAGGTCAAAGGCAGTGCTATTTTTGGGAGATATGTTCCCTGCCCCAGCCTCTAGGCTACGGGGCCAAAACACAGTCCCAAGAGAGAAATCTTCTCCAGGAAGACGCAGGGAAAAGTCAGTGTTACCTTTCCGAGGACGCAAAAGGTGTCCAGTTATGAGCAGGCTGTGCAGGGTTCTGCAGATCCCAGCAAGAGTCTGATGGCGTCTCCCATCCTGCGACTCCACAAAGAGTTGCCGGACGCGATTTCTGTGAGGGTTCAGCAGACCCTCCTGTGTTCAGTCTCAGCTGCAAACTCAGCCAGATCCATTAGGGTCCTGTTTCTTCAGCCTAGGCTGCATTCAGCGTCCGGGTTCACCACTTATCATACCAGTGAGCCCCCAAACAGGGAATAATTAGCATTGACTCCATGATTCCAGAGGGCTTATCAATTGCTTTTTGTACTATACTATATTATACTAATAAGAAAAAACCCATCGCCCTTGCAGACAGTCTGATACAGCTTTGACCAGATTGGTCAATTCAATCCAAACACCATCACCAGTGGCCAATTAAGAAATCACCCTTTGGTAAACAAATCTCCATAACACATTCCACATGTGCATAACAACAGGTGCAGCAAGTGAGGATAAGAATTGTTTCTCATTCTTTTCTCTGAGCTTTCTCACAGCTTCCCAGGAAAGTCCTGGGAGAGTTATGTCTCTCTCTGTTCAGATGATATGTGATTATCACAGTTTATGTCCAAAAAGGTTACAGAGGAGTCCTTTTACTTTATTCGAATAAAGGGAGAGGCCATGGGGCATTCCCCTGGGGTGTCTCAAATTTTTGGAGGACGCAGCCTCCTTTTTATCCTAATTTCCCTGACGCATTTCCCTTCTCTCTTTCCCCATTGGCTGAGGTACTTGAGAGGTACAGACTTCCAGATATGCCTGATACCAAAGATTTCCCTCTAATGTATAACCTTCCTTTTTAATTTTTAATTCTTATGGAATTTAGGGGTTTTCCCCATTGTGTCATGGTTTGACACTGGCACAATGCCAGTGCCCCCATGAAAATTCCCTCTCCCTGGCATCTGCTGTGAGGTGGTACCCGGAAATAAGCAAAGCAGGCTCCTACTTAGGGAAAAAAGGAAAAAAAAACTTTATTAACTAAATTACAAAAACTAAACCACAAAGGAAGAAAATTAAATACAAGGAAAAATGAAAACTACACAGAAACACTTCCCCCTCCTCCTCCCACCAAATTCCCAGTACATTTACATTTCCCAAAATTATCCACACTCGGTCTGGCACCACCCTTTAGATAATCGAATCTTCAGCTCATCAAGAGTAGACGGAGTCCGTCCTTGTGCCATGGGCTGCTTGTCACAATCAGCAACCGCCTGGAGTCCTGCTATCATGTGATATCTTCCTTCCATGCCCGGTGCTCTCACCACCTTGCATGGGATGGGACAGAGGCCTGCTTTCAAGGTGGACCTTTTAAGGATGCCTCGTCTCGTTCCAAGCAGAGCACAGTCTCATCTCTGGGATCTTTGTCCCCCCCATCTCTTCTACACTCCCTGGGGCCGAGGGGTCTCAACACTGAACTCTCTTGCTCTGAGCCCTTGCTTCCCCCTGCAATGCAGTCTCTGTATCACCAGGAAACAGTCCATGGATATACAACAAAAAAGAGTCCAGCAAAAAATGCCACTCCATCTTTCTCCATTCCTTCAACATCTCTCTTTCTCTTTGCCAGACCTCCTCACTGGCCTATTTCTTCCTTCATCCTCCACTCTTATCCTTTCCTAGGAAGGGTAATGTTCTGTAAAGTTTTCATTATCCACAAAAGGGTTAAAAGCTCTCCCAAGCGGCTGGGCTCCTCGCTGCCCCCCTCCCCTTCTCCTCCCAGCCGTGCTGCCGGCACATGATATCAAGTTTCAAGGTAACTCAGTTTGAGCACAGGCTGCATTTTTCTCTCCGTCTCCAAAGGTGGGAGGGGGGGGAACTGGCGGCTTGGTGCTTCCCGGCCACCCTTCCATCCCTCCGGGTCCGGCCTACCGTAGATGAGCCACATGGCTTTCCCCTCCCTCAGCCCAGCAGCCTGGCCGGGGAAGAGAAGGAAGCAGCTCTGTCCTGCCGGAAATTTGAAAGAGAGCTCTGAGGGAAAAGAGCCCTGCTTTTAACCCCTTGGTTTTGTGGTCTCAGAGGCGAATCCAATGCCCCACTGGCCAAAACCAGGTGCTCATCTTAAAATCCGAACACCCATTGGTAACCACAGCACAAACAACATATCCCAGATGTCCCATTTCTGGTCAAACCACGACAATCTTTCAATGTCCAATTTCATCTATCAGCAAACCTACAGTTTATTTGTAAAAGCAAATATCGTTTTCCATTCATCCATCAGTGGAATCCTTCCCATTGTTTATTTTTCTATCTCAGTGCTAGTTTTATCTACCAGCAGACCCACAGCTTATTTGTAAAGACAAATCCGTCATTCCTCTCACTGAGGACATGGCTACTATTTTGTAAACCTCATGCATTGAAATCTGACAACATCCATCTTGCCATTTTACTCCTAAAAAATGGAATTTCCTGTTCAAGTCCCTTAACCACACTTTATTTTATGGTAGAACTGGCCTTTGGAAGGATCTGGATTATCTTCTCCACTTTCTCAAAAACTTCCTCTGCTGTGTTCCCCACGTGATGATGTCATCAATGTATTGCAAGTGTTCTAGAGCCTCACCATTTTCCAGCGCAATCTAGATCAGTTCTGGGCAAATAGTGGGGCTGTGTTTCCCTCCCTGGGGCAGTAGGTTCCACATGTACTGCACACCTCTCCAGGTGAAAGCAAACTGTGACCTGCACTCTGCTGCTAAAGGAATGAAGAAAAATGTATTACCATTGTCAATGGTGGCACCACTTTGCTGCCTTGTGTCGCTATCGGACACGAAGGAACACAAGCACACCCGCTCTCAAGGTGAAGGAAAAAAGGGACCTTTATTTTTCTGACTCCTATATTTATAGTTTTACAAAGGTGACAGCGAATTGGAGGGTGACAGTGACACCTCTCCAATTACACTGGTTACACCAACAGTCCATCAACTCTCTCCTCCTCCATCGAAGGAATGCAAACAATAAGTTATTTACAAGAAAGTGCGTGATAAAGTTCCTTACAAGAATGTCAACATCAGAAGGCTTAGAAAATCTTAAAAAACCAGGGTGACAGCCTTGGACTTCAGTTCATACTGAAGCTCCAGCATGTCCAGTACAGCAGCACTCAGTGGTAGTGCAACTTCATTCAGGCTATGATAGTCCACTGTCAGTCTCCACTCTCCATTGGACTTACACACAGGCCATACAGGACTTCTGAAGGGTGAGCGAGTCTTGCTGACCACTCCCTGGCTCTCCAGTATACTGATCATCTTAAGGATGGGCATTACGGAGTCCTGGTTGGTGCAATATTGTCGATGGTGCACTGTTGTGGTAGCAGTTGGTACCTGTTTTTCTTCAATCCTCAGCAGTCCCACAGCAGAAGGATCCTCTAAGAGACCGGAAAGATATTCAGTTGTCTAATTTCCTCCATCTCCACAGCAGCTATCCCAAAAGCCCAATAATGTCCTTTTGAGTCTTTGGAACACCCTCTCCTGAGGTAATCTATGTCAAGGATCCACAGGGCCTCTGGGCCAATCACAATGGGTTGTTTCTGCCACTCATTTCCAGTCAGGTTCACTTCAGCTTCCAGTACAGCTACCTGTTGGGATCCCCATCACTCCAGAAACAGAGATGGGTTCTTCCCCTACATGTCTTGATGGCATCAGAGTACATCATGTGCTGCTGTCAACTAAAGTCTTATATTCTTGTGGATCTAATATTCCAGGGCATCACATCCACTCTGATGCCTTGAGAAGCTACCTAGAACAGAGGCTAGACAGTGTTAAAGGAATAAAATAGGTATTTATTAAAAGGCCTTCAAAAGATACACCTTGGGCAGTACAAGAGCCCGGACGAGGCTACACCCAAGATGGACAATGGGATACACCTTTTCACACTTTTATAAGTTTTGGTCCATTTGCCTATTGGGGTTAATTGTCCAATTACAATTTCAGGTTATGAAGTCACATTTTCTCAGTTGCTCCCCCCAATTTGTTGTTGTTTATACTTTTTGGGCCTGAAGCTGCAACGGTGTCCGGTGTCCTTGGTTCTCGGGCTGGAAAAGGATTGTTTTGTCTAACTTAACTGTGAAGAGAACTTGCTAACACTCTATATGCAGTTCAGAGTTATATAATAATACAGTACCGAATCTAGAAAATATGAAAGCTAAAACTTAAGGCATCAACACAGTCCAATAAATTTGATTATTCCTTTCCTCCACCTGGCCAGACGCAGGGCCTCTCTAGTTCTGGTCATGTTACTCATTGCTCACTCCTTGTAAATATGAACTGGAGGTCCCTTCAAGAGGATCAGAGGCAACATCAGACCTATTCTGCCTGAGGGCTTTCCCACTGAAAACTGGTGTGGCATTTATACTTGAAGAGTTTCCTGCAGTAGTCGCTCATTCTCTCAACTCATGCACCTGTGCTGCTAGGGCAGGGGTGGGTTTTCCATCCCACTTCCTCATGTCTTCTCCATGTTCATGCAGGTAAAACCACAGATTACCTTGTGGAGCATATTCTCTCTCGCAAGCTGGGGGGCATTGTAAGGCCCCAGAACTCACTCAACGAGCACCCTAAAAGTGCTTATATTTTTATTTATATACCCTGAGTTAGACACATGGGAGAAATACTGACAAGATATTCTCATGAGGTCAAAACAACAAAAATTTACTGGCAAAATTTAGAAAATCAGAGAACTTAGGGAAAGGCTTACAGCAACATTCAATCAACATGAAACTTTCCAAAGAGAATTAACTTAGCCTATTCAACTTAACGATCTCCAAGCCCATCTGTATTCAAGCTACTTAAAGAAGAGTGAATTAGAAGAAGAAAGAGAAAGGGAGAAAGATATAAGAAATATAAAAAAGAACAAATATCCCTTCCACTCCTAATTCCACCAGTGTTCAGTTCATAGAAATTCCAAGAGGAGGTAGGGTCAAGACATGTGATCTCCTCATGCTTTGACTTAAGTACCATTTGGCTTTCCTTGGCCCTTCCCCCAGGTGGGACTTGTGGTCATCTGGCTACTCTGGGGCTAGATTGGAGCTCCAGGGATGGTGTGTGGAGCATTGCCTCCAGTGTGCCAGTGATTGGTGGCCACTGTGGGGACTGGAGTCTAGGAGGGGTGGGGTGTGCAGAGCAGGGCATTACCTCACATGGCTAAGACCCGACCCGCCCCTTCATCCACACATGTGCCCAAAATGTTTTGAGACAGCATTCTCATCAAATCTCTCACAGGCACCTGCTCCTAATAGCAGAGACTCTTCTCTGTACTGGCAGGGCATGGAAAATTTCCTCTTTCATCTCCTCTTTAAGTTTCTGGTGACCCTTTTTAATTTCCTCTTTTAAATTCAGGCAATCCTTGGTTAGTCTTTCCATGGACAAAACATAGACCTATAAAGGGGCAGAGATAGTTTCTTCATATTTATGAAGTTTGCCAAACATAATGTACAATTTTTGTTCTCCCTCCTTCAATGACATCACTTCCAAGGAGTTGGCATATGGTACCAGTGCATGCTGTACAAATTTCTGCCACATGCTTCCTGTATACTGGACATTGTCTGAATTATTAGGGAATTACTCGATATGTGTGCAGTGGGCTGACCCGGGCTAGATGCCAGGCACCCACCAAAGCAGCTTTCTCACTCCTCTTTGTGTTGCAGTTGTATTGAGGACGGGTGAATAAAGCAACATATAGACTCTAAGGTCTCAGAAGGCAAAATGCAAAGTTTATTAGAAACCGCATATTCTTTCTATAGACAGTTACGATAAAGGCAGACCTGATTGGCCCTTAATAAACACCCTTCACACCACTGGCTAACTAGGAACAACCCCCCTCTTGTAAACATTTTACAAGTAACAAGTTCAAAACACCAGCTGCAGGATTATTTTAATTCTTCCTCTGAACTTTCTCAAAACTTCCCAGAGAAATGTCTGGGAAAGTTTATATGACTTTCTTCTCTGACCAGTTCTCAGCATCCACATCTCTGCAGCTGGACAGAGGAGAGAAAATTTAACAAAAGATTCATGTCTTGAGATAAGGACCAGGAAAGATCATTCATCAAATACCATCATGGGCAAAACAGGCTTGAATTAGAGATATGAAATGAATTTATTACTAACAAAATGAGAGCAGGATAATGAGAAGTAAAATAAGCCCTTAAAAACACCTTTCCCCTACCCCTCCATCCTTCCCAGTTCTTCCTTGTGGAGGCCCTGGAGGGGCTTCTCCGAAGTTACACCGCATTGGCTCCTTCCCCTGTTCCTATGCCTGAACATAGGTGTTCCTGAGGTTCTCCCTCCCTTTTCCCTGATTGGGCCTCACCTTGATACTGCCTGGAGACCAAGGTCATCTGGGAGGCCCCTGGGGGAGAGAGCTGCACCTTGGGGGGGGTGTGTGTCTGAGAGGAGAACATCTCACCGAGCAGCTGAATTAAACATCTATGTATATTTTGCAAAAGCCTTTTTTGCTTCTTTACCCTGGACTTTACTAGCAGCAATTCAAGCTGCAACACTTCCTCCTACCTGAGACAGAGTAAAAATCCCCCTAAGTAGAAATCCCTTTTGAATTAGGTTAAAAGTCTAAAAAGGTAAAAAGTCTGTAAGCCAAAGCTGAAGGAAAAACTGCAAGACAGACATAATGAAGAAATTGATAAATAAATCAGAGACAAAAAGCAAGGCCAGGACAACCTGACCTAGGAATTCCTTTTGATAAAGAGGAACTAGCGGCAAATGTCATGCGAAGTCCATAAACATGAATATGTATGAGCCTATTGTGAAACTGTATGCATATGTATGTGGAAGGGAGATAAAAGGAGATCTGAAGTTCTCGGAGGTACTCGTGCCCTTTTAGTACCTTTGAGGTACGCATGCGTCCAGCGCTGCAATATATACATACCGGCTCTTCGGCTCTTAACAACTTTTACAAAGATGTGGGGGTTTCTCTTCTTTTCTCCGCAAAACATTCTGGCGAGCCAGGCAGGAGAGGGAGATACCTTCCGTCTCCGTCTCTGTCCCCGCAGGGGTAGGGGAGAACAGACGGACTCCTAGGGCGCCCCCAGGACTTTCCTGGAGGAGCCGCTTGTCTCGGCTTGCCTCCTGCGAGGACAGACAAGGACCTGCTGGCATGCGGAAGAAGATACGGTATGTATTGAGGGGCTCCAGAGGGGGGAGAAAAAGAGAGAATTAGGGAGTAAATCACTCAGAGACGTCTGAGTGCAGCTGATGGAGCAGCTGATTAGAGACGGGGGTTCATTGTTCCGACAGCGCGACCGCTAGCAATTCTGGGGGTGGGTCGAATGAACCAGTGTGTGTTTGTGTGTGTGTGTGTGTGTGGTGTCCAGACACTGTATGACTGTATGGTTAATGCATTGTGTGGTCAGTACGTTATGTTTATAATCGTGCAAGTGTGTAAGCGTATGGTGTATAAAGGACAGTATATCTACAGTACAGTGCTCTGCCATGCGGGGGGGGGGGGGTTTCCTACCCGCTGTCGTAGACATCCTTTGTGAGAAATCCTTTCTGGGATTTTCCCTGCTGGAGCTGAGAGGCTCAGCAGCAAGTATAAACAATTATTATCTGCTGTTATGGAATGCAACAGGCAGGACTGCTATCGCTCTGTGCTGAGACACAGAGGTTGTTATTCATTCCTTTCTATCTCTCTCTTAGCTTAGCAGCTTCAGAAGAAGCTCTTGCCTTTCCATCTTTATGTAATATAGTTATAATGCTATATATATATCCTAATATAATAAATCTAGCCTTCTGATCATGGAATCAAGAGCCTGTCTCATCCATCTTCTAACAAACCCCTGTGACCACCGGCAACTACCCGCGACTGCAGGGGCCGAGCGAGCGCCGGTCGGGGCAGGTTGTGGGGGCGGGGAGCGCCCGGCAGGAAAAAAACAGAGTAAGCAGAGAGAAGTGTGAGTGAGTAAAGGTGGTAAATCGTGGTGTAGATCGTACACGCTTTCACCGTGGCTAGACGAACCCAAGGGGTTCCTCTGCCCCGGTGGTTTGGACTCGACCCCTGGGAGTTCGTGAATCCTGTGAATTATTGGATAAATAGAGGAGACGAACGAGTTTATTTAGAGGGGCTCTACCAGACTTCAGCTGGTGCTATAGTAAATCTGGATTTGGAACAGTCTGCCGTAGAGGATTTAGAGTCCCCTGTAATAAACAGAATAGCCTGCCTCTGCGGGCAATTCCTGGGAGCCTTTGGTGGATCAAGAGGCTGGCACGTTGCGTGGGTATTATTGCAGTGCGGTGTTTGTGAGAGACACTGGTATTGCTGTTCTAATAAGCATCAGGGCACATGCCCCGAGTGTAAATTAAAGGTTTCTGATCAAGCTGATTCAGAATCCAAGATCTTAAAACTTGTGTATAGGAAATCACATCTGATACCTGCCACCTGGAGCTGTGTGTGGGAGGAGGACTGGGAAACTACCGTGAAGCTTTGTGAAAAGAGGTTCGGGTGGAAGCGAGACAGGGCAAGGAGAAGGAGATAATGGGAACTAACCAGAGTAAGGAAGTTCCTCGGGCAAGCCCCTTGGGGTGCATCTTGGCCCACTGGAAGGAAGTCACCAGCAGGGGGGGCTCCGAGAATAAAAAAGATCTAATCCAATATTGCACACGCTGGTGGCCACTGTACAGGTTGGAGGACACAGCGAGATGGCCACCCACTGGAACTTTAGATTATAATACTTTACTGCAGTTGATGTTGTTTTTAAGACGGGAAGGTAAATGAGATGAAGTTTTGTATGCTGATATGTTTTTTGTTTTAAGAAATCATCAAAAATGGCAAAGCGACTGTGAGATTAGACCGCCCTCAGATCCACTAGTCTTGGCCCTTGAAAAGGAAAATAAGGCAAAGGGGAAGCAAATCAAACATTGTTGTTCAGCATGTAGTATAGGACAACGGTGTATGAGATCAGATAAAGTTTATCATTCTGAGGAGCAAGAACGAGATGCATTTGAATGGATTAAAGCTCCTCCTAGAAGGAGGCAGGTGAGGCAGGCTGAAGCTGAAACGGAGGAGGAGGATGAAGAAGAAGAGAACTTCTCCAAAAAGGAGGAGGACTCAGGTGGGGAAGGCAAATCCACTAGAACCCACCCCACCCCTGGTAGTCCAGTTGCATCTAGAACTAGGAGGCAAGTAGTGCTGCAGGCCCCTCTGCGAGAGGCAGTAGGACCAGAAGGAGAGAAATTAATGATTAAAGTGCCATTTACCACTCTTGATTTAGAGGCATGGGAAAGGATTGCTAGGAATTATCGTGTTGATCCGATACTTACTGCCAAACGCCTACGATATGTTATCAAACAACACAATCCAGATTGGGCTGACATCCAGCTACTACTACATGCTTTCACTGAAACAGAAAAACAGCTGATCTTAAAGACAGCAGGGACTTTGGCAGAGGATTACTGCAAGGCCACACAGGAAGATGTAAAATAACATTTCCCCCTCCAGGACCCAGAGTGGGATCCTAATGTATCAGCAGAAGTAAAAAAATTAACAGACTATCAAGAGTGGATAGCAACAGGGGTGGAAAGAGCTATTCCAAAAACCATAAATTGGTCTGCCTTATATTCCCTTAAGCAGGGGCCTTCTGAGACTCCATCTGAATTTCTAGAGCGTTTAAGGGATACTATGCGTCATCACACATCATTAGATCTGGAGTCTGAGATAGAGATAAATCAACTAGTTAATTCATTCTTGGAGCAGTCTGCTGGAGATATTAGACGTAAACTTCAGAAAATTCGGAGGCCAGACGGGAGAAATCTTGAAGTCTTGCTAGAGGAAGCCTGGAGAGTATTTAGTAACCGAGAAGAAGGGTATAGACAAGGAATGAAAAAGTTGGTGGCAGTGGTACAGGAGGAAAGGCAAAGAAAATACAACCAGGGACCACCGAGACAAGGACCACCTCGGCTGGGCAGGAACCAGTGTGCAATCTGCAAAAGAATTGGTCACTGGAAAGATCAATGCCCAGAACGGAGACGGGGTGACCAACAAATGGCTGCACACGTACAAAACAACTGAGGAAGACCAGGAGATTCTGCCCCAGCAGATCCACTGGTTATAACAATGAGGCTGGGGGAAGAAGGAAAAAAGGTGGAATTCTTGGTTGATACAGGAGATACATATTCAGTTTTAAATAAAGCTTTAGTACCTGTAGAAAATGATTATGTTGTAGTGCAAGGGGCAACTGGCCAGTCTGAAAGGGCATATTTTTGCAAACCTTTGAGGTATAAATTGGGAAAACAATGAGGTATTCATAAATTCTTGTACATGCCCAATTCACCAAGGGCACTTTTAGGCGGAGATCTATTGGAGCAGTTACAAGCAACCATTACATTCAAAAATGGGGAAGTTACTCTGGAAGTGAATGATCAAAAGTACATAGAAGTATTAAGTTTAACCCTAACAGCTATTGAAATTAAGGAAGAAATTGATGAAGAAGTACTAAGTCAAGTATTTCCTGGGGTATGGGCCTCTGATGTACCGGGAAGGGCGAAAAATGCCTCCCCTATAGTAATTAAACTCAAGGAAGGGACACAACCAGTGAGAATTAAGCAGTACCCCCTAAAGAAAGAAGACAGGGAAGGAATCAGCCCAATAATTGAAAATTTTCTGCGGTTAGAGTTACTGAAGGAATGCCAATCTGATTTCAATACTCCTATTTTACCTGTTCGGAAATCTGATGGGTCATACCGGATAGTACAGGATTTGAGGGCTGTCAATAAAATAACAGAAGATTTGTATCCAGTAGTAGCCAATCCATATACTTTATTAACTTGTCTGACAACTGAGCTAACCTGGTTTACTGTTTTAGATCTAAAAGATGCCTTCTTTTGCCTCCCCATCCATGAAGCCAGCCAGAAAATTTTCGCATTCGAATGAGAAAGCCCTAAAAGTGAGCTTAAAATCCAGCTCACATGGACCAGATTACCTCAGGGGTACAGAAATGCCCCCACTCTGTTTGGGGAGCAACTTGCAAAAGATCTGGAGTCCTGGGAAGCTCCACAAGAAGAAAGAAAGCTTTTGCAGTATGTGGATGATCTTCTAGTGGCCACTCGGACAAGAGAAGCATGTGTGGCCTGGATGGTAAGCCTTTTGAATTTCCTAGGACTCCAAGGATGCAGAGTATCAAAAAAAAAGGCACAGGTAGTAAAACAGAAAGTAATCTACCTGGGGTACGAAGTGAGTGCTGGGCAACGGACTTTGGGGCAGGCTCGCAAGGAAGCCATATGCCAAACCCCAAAACCCCAGACAATAAAGGAACTCCGAACCTTCTTAGGCATGGCAGGGTGGTGCCAGCTGTGAGTCTATAATTATGGACTGCTCGTCAGACCCCCTCTATGCTCTTATTGCCAATGGAAACAGAGATCTCCAGTGAACAAAAGAAGCCACACGGGCCTTTCACCAGCTAAAGAGTGCCCTAATGTCAGCTCCAGCTTTGGGACTTCCAGATGTAAGTAAACCATTATCCCTATTTTCCCATGAAAGACAGGGAATTGTCCTGGGAATACTGGCTCAGGACTTGGGTCCATACCAGAGGGCAGTTGCTTACTTCTCTAAGCAACTAGATGCAACAGCCAAAGGATGGCCAGGTTGCCTCAGAGCTGTAGCAGCAGTCGTGCTGAATATTCAAGAGACACCCAAGTTTACCCTGGGACAAAAAATGACTGTGCTAGTGTCCCACACAGTGTCCGCAATACTGGAAGTAAAGGATGGCCACTGGCTTTCACCACAGAGGTTCCTGAAATACCAGGCCATCATGGTAGAGCAAGATGATGTGGAGATAGTGGTGACTAATATTGTCAACCCAGCTTTCTTTCTCAGTGGAAATCAAGGAGAAGCAGTACACCACGATTGCCTGGAGAACATTGATGCTACCTACTCCAGCCGCCCAGACTTAAAGGACACTCCTTTAGACGATGCAGAGACCTGGTTCACTGATGGGAACAGCTACGTTGCCAATGGGAAGCGACATGCTGGGTATGCAATGACCACCTGCAAAGAGGTAATCGAATCTAGATCCTTACCAACAGGTACCTCTGCACAGAAGGCTGAGATAATTGCCCTGACCCGTGCCTTGGAAATAGCAAAAGGGAAGAGAATAAACATCTACACAGACTCAAGGTATGCATTTGGAGTCGTACATGCACATGGGGCCATCTGGAAAGAGAGGGGACTGCTGACCTCACAGGGAAAGAACATCAAACATGCACAAGAGATAATCCAGCTGCTTGAAGCAGTCCAGCTGCCTGAGAAAGTAGCAATCATGCACATTAAGGCACACCAAAGAGTGAGCTCAGAATTAAAAGAAGGAAATGAGCTGGCGGATAGAGAGGCAAAAGAAGCAGCAAAAAGTGAAGTAACTACTGAAGGAGTCCTAATTCCAGATGGACAAATTTCCCTTGAAGGTAAGCCAGAATATAATAAGAGAGATAGAAAATTAATTGAAGATCAAAGAAGGACGTATAACCAAGAAGAGTGGGCTACCATTGAAAAGAAGCTAGTAATCCCTTCCCATTTATTGTGGTCACTCGTAAGAGAAGAACACCAGAAAACACACTGGGGAATAGATGCCCTATACACCTATATAATTGAAAGAATTGTTGCTAGGAATTTATATGCCACTATTACTCAAGTGACCCGACAGTGTGATCTTTGCCTCCAGACTAACCCCAAAAATACCCCCAGGCCGAAGCTCAGTCAGATTGGGAGAGGCCATGAGCCTGGACAGCAGTGGCAAATTGACTTTTCAGAACTCCCAAGGAAAGGGGGGTAACGGTATTTGCTGGTATTGACAGACACATTTTCAGGGTGGCCAGAAGCATTCCCCACCAGAACTGTCAAAGCTCGAGAGGCGACCAGAGTATTATTACAAGAAATAATACCACTCTTCGGAGTTTCAGCCACAATTTCCTCAGATAGAGGATCACATTTCATTTCTAAAATAGTGCAACAGATTAGTAGCCACCTGGGCATAGACTGGGAACTTCACACTCCATACTGCCCCCAATCAAGCGGCCAGGTGGAGAAGATGAATCATTTGATTAAGCAGCAAATTATAAGACCGGGGCAGGAAGTTAATCTACCCTGGCCCCAAGCTCTTCCACTGGCACTATTGTGAATTCGAACTAAACCTCGAGCCAAAGAAAAGTTGAGCCCATTTGAAATACTCTATAGAAGACCATATGGAATACAAAAGGGAATGTCCACCCATATTGGAGAGGTAACACTGGCCACCTCCATGGTGGCCTTAAGCAAACAGCTCAGAGAAATTGAGAAACATGTGGCTGGAACTCGGACCAAGAAGCTAGATAGGCCAGTACATGACATACAACCTAGAGATTATGTATATGTTAAGTCTCTTGCAGAGAAGACTTTGGAACCAAAGTGGGAGGGATCGTTCCAAGTGCTTCTCACCACCTTCACCGCAATCAAAATCAAGGAGCAGAACGCCTGGATTCATCACTCTCGAGTGAAGAAAGCCCAGAAGTCCCTTGGGGAGTGACAAAGGAGACAATGAACTGAGATTAAAACTTACTCGGGCAAAATGAGTATATTGGGGTCGGGGTTAGTTCATACTTGGGTTCACAGAATTGTTTTATATGTAATTATAACTGAAGCTTTAGAACTAGAGAGCACCTCTATCCAAAGCAATATTAGATGGCCTTGGTCCCAGGCGTTTAATCAGTATACTAGATCCATGGGAGAACCTTCTGAGATAAAAGATTTAAACCTATCCACTGTAGTAATTCACAGGGATCAGGTATATGAAGAGCAGGAATGGCAGGAACGAGAACTGTGGACACTTCAAAGGATTAGAGGAGAAGAAATCAAGGTAGGGTGCCGGATAGTTAATAGGAGGGTTTATGAGAGACCAGATGAAATTAGTGTCCCAACTTCTCCTGGTGTATACGAACACCAGGAAGTTTGTGATAACCTAAGTGAATCAGACTGTTGATGTAATTTCACCTTGATACAGCCTGTAAAAGTAACTTGCCTTTAGGCTCAGGATGCTATCAGACTTTCATTTAAATTCAAAGTGGACGTTGCACCTTTTACAACAGCAGGACCTCATACAGCCCATACTAGGACTCAAATAGTTCAGACACAACCCAAATTTGAACCTGAAGTGTATGAAATAGGCCCCTATGTAGTGAGAAATGTGGGTGAACAACAACTGTTGTTCAATCCAGAATGGTCTCTCAAACGTGTTGAGTTGCTAATGCAAATTAACATCTCAGAAATCCAACCAGCCTGCTCCTCCTTCTTAAAAACATCCTTTGAGGGCTGGACAACGTGATTACAAAGGCAGGTATATCTCAGGAGCAGAATAAGAAAGGATCTAACTGGGATATTAGGGACAAGATTAGGAGTTTTAAATGGAATTGATTCAGAAATACTGATGAATAGACTGGCCACTGCAGCAGGTAGCCTAACCAAATTGAAGGAGCCTTTACAGTCATCTCTATTGGCATTAAGAACTAGCCAGTGGCAGATTTCAAAAGTACTGCCAAAGTTAGAAATGGCCGGGGACCAAGACCACAAGTTAATAGTAAAAGCACTTAGTACAGTTCAAGATAATGTGTCTTTAGCTTTCAGTTGTATACAAGCACAGTTATGGATGCAGGCAACAGCAGCTCTGATCATACGAGAAGGGGGTGAAGGTAATTTTCCAGCTGAAATTCAGAAAGTTGTCAGGGATAATGCGATTGATTTTGAAAAGAAGTTTCAATTCTAGTAGACTATAGTAAATTTCACCTATGATCCTGCTTCTAATGTGGCCACTGCCTTTGTGCTTACTATACGTAACGCCACTGTTTATGTTATCCATCCTATCATTGCACTAAGATTAAACCATGAAAAAACAATACTCTACCCTTCAGAACATAGAGTGTTGGCACGAAAGATGAATGAGAAGTAGCAGACAGTAAACTTAGAATCCTGCATTACTAGAGAACAGCTGGGATTCATTTGTGAAAGCAATACTATTAATGCCCAAGATGTGTGTTTAGACACTGAACAGAGTATTTGCCACTTCAAAGTTCATCCAGTCACTGACCAGAAAACTGTGCTCGTATATACTGGGAAAGGGTGTGTATGCCTGAGAACTGCCTGAGCTGCTGTAAAAATTGACAGCAATGATGTTATTCTGTCTAGTAGAAATCATTCTAATTTCTGTATTTGTAACTTTGTAAAGATTGTCGGGTGTGATTTTTCGTACTTGGCCCCAGTGACATACCACCAGCTCATTAAAACCAATTATACAATATATCACAGACTATCACCTACCCCTATTGGAATGGACCTTACATTGGTAAAACAATTGATTAAGCACCAAGGCCAACTGGAGATCTTAGAGGAAATCCAAAAAAATGGAAAGAAAACCTTAATTACTGTCCAACATGATACAAAAGAAATAACCAGAGTTCTACAAAGAATAAAACAGAATGTAGATCATCACTGGTGGGATGTGATCTTTGGGTGGTCACCAACTGCAAATGGAATCTTTCACAAGCTGTGTCATCCTGTCGGGATTCAGGACATCCCTCTGGCTGTCCTGAGCAGCCAGGACCCCTGTCAGGGGTCTCAGAGACCCTGGCACAGAGCCCAGAATGCCTCTGTGGGTTTGATTATGGCCCATGGAGCAAATTACCAACCTTGTAGGAACACCAGCAAGCCACAACAGTTTAAGTAGAGTATTAGTAGATTTGTCACAGGGTGAATCATGTATTTTAGGATTTTGGTACAGGGGGGTTATGGAGGCAAGATGGAGGGAACTGGGTGTGTCCAGCCTTTCTCCTTCTTCTTCTTAGCCTCCATGTTCTGTGATGATGTTGGCACTTATTTATTGGTTTAGAGTAGAAGTTCACTGTCTAGCATAGGTGATGGGTATTGGGAAGTTATTGTAAACATTGCACACGTAGTTTTTAGTATAAAGACACAACACCTCCCCAGGGGCAGGCAGAGTGCCTGTGGCTGCCCTGCTGAGCAGACCTCGGCAGGGCAAGAGAAAAATTTTTATAGATAAGATAAAATAAACATCGCTGAGACCGAGAAATGAAGAGCTCCGACTCCTTCTTAAGTGCCGGGCTGGGAAAAGAGACTTTACAATCTTTCTCGAGGTCACCCTGACAAACAAATGATCTCGACAATTG